>BQNB010026355.1:2844-58697 GCA_026074375.1 Tanacetum coccineum | reverse complement strand
GTATATTCTTCAATCAGACTACGATAATTACAATAGTAATGACATGACGACCTTTTTATTTGTTCTACTAAAAAATAGCAAAAAACTCGACCAAAAGTGTTCGGTGTCAATCCAACCCTATCCGTAATATAGTTAACCTCTTTGACCCTTTTCCGAACCCATCCGGCTTTCCCATTTATCCACCATTAATTTAAGTAAGTTCATATGACTTGTTGTATGTAGAAAGTGTCGTCACAGATTATACTCTCAAGGCGGAAAACTTCCTCATCAAATCTTTACTCATAAATTAGCAACTTCCGCCGATTAAATGACTAAGTTTTCTGCCAATTTTTCTATTGATCTTATTTTCTAGCTAACAGTATCGTGTGTTCCTATTTAAAATTAAACATTGACATGGGTGCTTAAGTTATTTGGTGCGAACGTTTTACATTCAAAATATCTCTGAAAACAACAATAAATTGTCACTTGTTTTTTTTTCTAAAAAAGGTGAACTATGTTACTAAACTTCAAAGATTACATTAGCATTAAAAATCAGCTGCTAAGGACACTCCCCTAACAGTAATGATAAGGATTAGGAAATAAAAATACATTTACAAAATCACCAATAAACCGAGAAAATAAAGACAACGTTACCTCAAGTAAGAACTTAATGTTTATGCTACTTCTTTCTTAACCCTGTGATCTAGCTTGTATAAACCGATTCCGTAACATCACTATATTCCTACAATAAGTGACTATAACAAACTATAAAATATCCATCAGTAAACCAATTCAAAAATAAAGAAACACGTCTGGGCGCATATTTATTCACTCTGACCCGTTTATGTCATTATTTTTCAGAAAAATGATTGTATGCAAAGTTATCAGGCCAAAATTTTATTATTCAAAGTTAGCTATTGTGGGAAACTATATTGTACCCGTAATCTATTGGATGTCCCAAATAGGCTTTATGGGAAGTCATCATTAGATGATAATGCTACTAGTATTCAAATAAGAGTAGTGGTGTATTTAAACATTTGCGACTTCGTAAAACATTATGTAGACTAATCATGATGGGAGGTCAAATACCTAATCTTTCACATATAAAAATACTCTTAGATATATACCATTTATAAATTATACATGTTAAATTTTGACCCATTTCACCCTAAAAAAACCAACAGACCCAAACACCCCGTAAACGGTTTCTACATTAAACCAATTCAAACACCCCTTAATTTGAACTCACAGGACAAATTTCATTAGTTTAGTCATGAAGATAATGGAGATGCAATTAAAAGTTTTAGGAGCATACCTCCCCCACTTTCGGACTCGTGTTCCTTATCATGGTGTCAAAAACCTCAGTCGCGGCCTCTTTCTTATCGTCCTTCCTTCCCACATCTAATCTTGTCCATCTCCTCTTCATTATACACCTTCAAACTTGTAACTCCGCCTTTAAAAGCTGATTTACCAATCTTGCACCTTTCGCTCAACCGTGCCGCTTCTCTTAAATGTACTTAACTCCTAAATCAACAAAAAAAGAACATCAATCAACTTAATTCACCAGACAATTAAATACAACTGATAAAAGTTCAAGCATACTTTAACAACCACCATCTTAGCAAACATGCAATCCATATCTAAATTTAAATTCATAACATATAATAATAAGGCCAATACTAAGTTAAACTCACCGTGTCTCAGGCTTTGAAAAACCACTAAGCTGAGAAATAATGGATTACGAACTCCCGTTCTGCCAGCTACTTCTGGTGGTATGTAGCAAGACGTGGCTCCACTTTGTGCCTACCTGTAGGAAAAAGCATAATTCACATAAGCCCGCAATCCCAAAAATAAGGCTAAACAAATAGCTTCTAACAAACTAAAATCGTAGACCTTTATATGAAAATAATACCTGAGCAGCTAAAAAAAACACTTGTTTACAAATTGCTTTATCGAGTCCGACTATAGAATTATGTGGTTCAGAAATGCAAGCATGGAGTCGGATAAAAGAGAAGAAAAAACGTTGACCTTGACAACAAAAATTATAGTATGCACTCTAATACAAATACAAACAGATACCAATTTCCAAAGGGGCTTATTACATATAAGTCCCAATAAGCTCATAAGTTTAAAAACCAAACATATGAAATACATGGCTACTAAAATTAGCTCATAAGCCCAAAAATAAGCTTAAACAAACAACACCTTATATTTTAACATTTAGTCCAAAATCCCTTAATCATACAAACTAACTTTTTTGCACAAACAAATCAGTTTTGCTACAAAAACCAAAATAAGAAATCTTATACCTCACGAAGGTACCGTCTTCCATAGATTATACAAATAAGCATAAGTAATACCTGATGGCACAACAACCACATGCAACACATCACCATAACATACCAAATCACCAAAAATTCCTGACAAAAAACAAAATTAAAACTAACATGAAAAATACACCTTTAATCCCTAATCTTCTGTTATTGCTCCTGAGTTGTTGCTTCATATCCCTCATACCTCAAATCATCATACACCTCATGACAATCACCCTCTCACCCATCTCACTTTGATTCTGATTACAAAAAAACAATCAATCACAAAAACCAATCAATACCATCTTAATTGCCTAAAAATCAAAAAATAAAATAACCTAAATTTAGATTTTTTGTCATACCTTTTCATCCTTCAATTCAGAATATAATTTGAGACGAGGAAGATGATCTGGGAACTTTGGTTAAATTTTTGGGTGAGAGATTTGAGGATAGGTGTGTTGGATGGATGTATGTGTGTTTATCGATAGTAGGAGAGACACGTATTTTATGACGTGTTTTAAGGAGAGGACCTAGCAATAAATGCCACCTAATTTACCCGTGTTAGGCAAGCATTTAATAATGCACCAGGGTTTTAACCCCCAAATTTTATGTCGGACCCGAATCACTGTCGGGTTCTGCTGGTGTTTCCAGCGGATCGACCCAATCGGTGAAGGAGCATTAAATGTGGCATTAAAGACAAGTGATGCCTTTTAATTAAATTACATAATTAAAGGATACATAAGATTATAGTTTACTAGAAGGACCTTGATGTTACAACAATTATTTGAGTTTAAACATTTTATATTTACTTTTTGTAATTATAATCATCATATGACAATGTGACTCGAAAAACATTTATGATTACATTTTCTTGATTTTGATTATTAAATTTTGGAAACGCAAAATATAAAAAAGAAATTGTATTAAACGGAAACGATAAATGTAAGTTTCACGTGTATCTAAAATAAAGTTTTGGAAAATCACTTGTACTTCAAAACGTGATTTTGTATGCATAATACAAAATGATACACATCAACTTATGATTCTCGCCACGACAACCGCTTTGGTACTAGCAACGCTACAGTAGCTGCTATTATTATATGAAATATGTTGCTTATACATAGATTCATCCAACATAAAAATCTAGTTATTTGTGAAGCTATTGTAACAAAAAATGATGATAAGAAAAACTGTTCGTCAAAAATTTTGATTGCAGGGTGCCCGCCGTTGCAACACGTGGGTACCCTGCTAGTTAATTCTTTATGCATATTAAACCATTTCCGGATTCTCATTACTATAACAATTCACATTCTCACGTCAATAAATATTCTTTTATTTATTTTAAACTTTTACGCGTTTACTTTTAATTTCTACCGTTTAGTTAAATCGCGTAAACTAAAAAATCAACAATCAACGTAAACGGGCATCAAACAAATAAATGTTTACGTCAAACAAGTGTTATATTATTTTTACAAAAATAATTATTAACTTTTCACATTTTATTTTTATTCGTTACGTAAAACGTATACGTTTTGCATTTTGGAACCGTTTTGCATACATGGAAACTATTCTACCTATCCACACTCAATCAAATACCCACAATTATACCCAATACTCAAAATTTATAAATTTCTACACCAAAACCATCCTAGGTCCAATTCCCCTTTCAAACCAACACCAAATGTGACACAAAATATCTCTTCGAAAATTACCATGTGCTTAAGTACTACTTCCTTAAACAAGTCATTCCAAATTGCATATAACCAAGATGTCCTTGTGGAAACTAGAAGGGGGGGGGGGGGGATTGAATAGTTTACACGTTAATTATCATTTTAAAATTTTACTTCTAAAATTGTTAGATTAGATTATATGTTCAACTAATTCAACAATATGAACCAATCACGATAACTATCTAATTGTAATATTTACACAAGAAATATAAAGAGATAAAGGAAAGAACGATCAAACCAAGACACCAAGTTTTATAGTGGTTCGGATACGAAGCTCTTCTTCTCCCTACTCCACTCCCTGATCTACACTATCGGATTTACACACAATCAAATGTACACAATTACACAAGATAATCAAAATATAGTTGCATCTTAGAAAAAGAGAGGAGAAATCACTAATCTATAACACAACGTTTCTTGGCGAATACGAGTGTTCTTCTCTTGCATTTGATAGAAGAAAGAAGAAGATAGAAGATGAGAGTTGATCACTTGAAACAATATTAAACTATGTTAGTGGTCAAGATGTTTAGTGAGAGAAAGAAGGTTTAGAGAGAGAAAGAAGACTGAAAAAATCGTGTAGTATTTATAGCCTGGAATTCCCAACGGTCAGCTGGTGGCGGTCCCGACGGTCCCAAATATATCTGAGGGCCGCCTAGGCACTTAGGGGGCCGCCCTATACTGACGCTCTGATTTTTGTCCTTTTGTGGGGAATGTTTATCCTTGTGAGTTTTATTTTGTTTTGAGGGGAAAATTTGAATTTGAATTTTTAAGTTTTTAAATAAAACATTATTTTTATTTAACAAAACTATTTTATGTAATTATGTAAAAATATAGTTTTGTAGAAGAGTGATGGAGTAAGAATAAAAAAAAATTCTTGATCACCAATTAAGTTTAATGATTTGTTTATCCATACCTTAAGTGATATACGTTGAAATAAAATCATTTATAATTTACCTTAAATATTTTGCAAAAATTATTAGCATTAAATAATTAAGTATTTTAACTTAGTCTTATTAACTTCGTTTTATTTAAATATATTTTATTACCTTTTATTTTGCATAAATTATTTTATGCAAAATAATTTACCTTTTATGCAAAGATAAGACAAAGTTAATAAACCGGATATTTTTTCTTACACTTATTTTATGTAAAATACCTTTTATTGTTAATAAGACGAAGTTAAAAATAAAACAAAACATGATTGAAAAATAATTCAAACATAAAAGAATAAACAATAAAAATTAAAACACAAGACACTTCTAACTGCAGGAAAAATAAATATTGGGTTGCCTCCCAAAAATCGCATTTCTTTATTATTCAGTCTTGTAGCTAGACTCGAAGTCACATGTCCTTAAGTAACTTTGTCTTCATCTACAACTCTAGTTAAATATTCAAGTCTAAGCTCTAGACATTCTTTGTAAAACCTAAATATTTTGGTCATCACGTACTCCACTCCTCTTCTTTTGTCCTCCTCGTTCCTAAGGTAGACTGACTTTCTATGCTCTTTTTCTATGTCTGATAGCAAGTTGTACTGATAAATATTTTATTTTAAAATATATTTATTCAAGTTTTAAATTTATAAAACTCGATTAACCTGACAAACGCACTAACGGGCAGAGAACCCGATCGTGAGTAGTGTAGAGATGGTAAATCCGAGGTCGTCCCAAGAGCTAAGTGTAGTGAAGTCTCGTGAAGGTTTCCAGAGAACATACCCACAAAGTTCATTTAGATATACAAGGTTTAGCAATGCGTTAAAACTTTATTTTATGGTTTTGCAGAAAAAGGTTACGGCGTAACTCCGATGGTTACGCCGTAATCATGTGGTATTTTTAAAATTTTAGTTTGTAAGTTTACGACTTAACCATAATAAGGTTTACGTCATAATTGAAAAGGTTACAACGTAACCATGTATGTTACGCCGTAACTGCTGCTAAATCAGTAAAGCTACCATACAATTACGGGTCGAGTCGGTCTCAAAAGTTGCCTCCTAGCTGCAGTAACCTGCAAAACAAAGTAAAACATGCAAACCAACTAATATGCAGAAAATGAAATTTATTGATAAAAAGACGAGTTGTCTCTTGACAAGCACTTTTGTTTATTGACGAGTCTTTAAGTTAGAATCATGCCCACTTTACGTTTCATCGTATGACTCTTTCTCATCGTCATTCCTTAAGATTTCTTCCATAATTCCAGCTCTTATATTGGCAATATTTCCCCTAGTCCTAGATAATTCTCCCATTTTTGAAAATTTTATTTTTGTATAAACTTCTCCTAGACCAACGCTATATCTAGTAACTTTGGTCTTTTCAATTAAAATTGGGGGTGGTTTGATGTAGGGCATTCCCAGCAATATGCACTTCCTTTCCTTGTACTCTTCATCATCTGAATCAATAAATCCGTCATATAATGTTGGTTCAAGGTAATCAATAATCCCTTCTAAATTGTCATCATCTTCATTCGTTCCCTTGAAACATTCATCATGTAACTTGTTTATTATTGTTTTAAGAATTTCATTTTCCTTATTTTCCTCGCATCCACCAGGATCTTTAAAGTCTTCACTGTCATCATATTCGTTCCCAAATCTTTTTCTCCAATGATCTCTAAGAATTTTATCCCTAGCTATCTCACTAACCTCTCCAAACCTAATTCGTAACCAATCATTTAAGCTTAAGTTCTCCCATTCAACATATATTCGTTTGCCATCGTTTTTACTTTCCCAATAACATTTAATTTCATTATGGCATAAGCTACCTCCATCACATTTTTCCTTAAAGGGGCTGCAAGAGGCCCATATTTCTTGAACTCATTCTTTCGTGCGAGAAATAAGGGTACACCAATGTAATTTTTTCTTGATAGTGATTAAGTTTGACTTAAATCCCCCATTTGCTTCTTGGGTGATCAAGCTACATCTGTAAACAATTTCCTCGTACGATTCTTGAACCTCTATATCATAAGTGAACACATCAGGGTCAATAGATAAAAGATGGTTAGTTTCGCATGCGTCAGTATTATATGTGAATAAATCAGAATCGATTTTCATTAATTCATCTTCTTTCGTGTTCATCTTGGGTTTGATCATTCAAACAGATTTGTGTATGTTGTCGGACAAATTACTTCTCATTTTAAAAATAACCTTTTCATTCCCAACCTCTAAAGAAATGGTCTTTCTAAATATTTCTACTTTCGTATGGGCAGTAGCGAGAAGAGGTCTTCCTAAAATGACGGGCATCCTTAAGTCCTCAATCATGTCAAGCATGACGAAATCAACTAGGAGAATAAATTTATCAATTTTTACGAGCTGATTTTTGACAATCCCTTTTAGGATGCATTTAGTGTTATCCGCCATTTATATAACCATATCGATTGGCTCAAGTTTTCCTATTCCTAAGCGTTAAACATGAAAAAAGGCATAATGCTAATGCTAGCTCCTAGGTCAGCCAAAGCATTGTTAAAATCAAACCGTCCGATAGAGCAAGGAAGAATAAAACCTCATGGATCATTTTCTTTTAAAGGTAGGTGATTTTGTAGAAGAGCTGAGCATCTAGAATTCATCCTAACTTCATTATCTTCTTCGGCTAATTGCTTAGTGGCCACAAGATCTTTCATGTATTTAGGATAATAATCCGTCTGTCCAATTTCCTTAAGGAGGGGCCGATTTATCTTGATTTTCTTTAAGCTCTCCATGGTCTCATGAACTAAGGCTTCCTCGGCATGTTGTTTTAATCGATTAGGAAAAGGGATTGGTGGTACATAAGGTTCGACATAGTGGTTTATCGTTTATTCTTGCAGGTTTGATTTTAATTTAGGAATAACCTTGGAAGTTTTTAATTCAGTGCTTTCAGATTTTTCATCGTCCAAAAATCCAAAATTAGGAGAAAAATACTCGAGTTCTTCGGGAGAGTAATAAAATGATGTGTACAAAGGTGTCCGGTCATTAGCGAAGATTGTTTTAAATTCTTCGAGTTTTGCTACCTTTGTTTCTACTTCAGCAGTTAAGGTTTTCACATGAGATTCGAGCTTTTGGATGATTTTATCATGATCAATTCGGCTTTTCTTAGTGTTTTGACTAAAAGTTTTTAGCCATTCATCCTGCTCTGCTTGTGTTTTGGCAGCTCCTTCCATATACTTATTAATTGTTTCAACCAAGTTTGGTTTCTTTTCTCCAGAAGGTGTTTGATTATCTGTACGAGTGTAGTATCCTGGTGGACCTACACGAAACTTGGCTCCTTTGCTTCCGTTTAAGGGAGCGGGGTGTCCAAATTCACCATAGTTGACCTCTTCCACCTGTTTGACTTCCTCGTTGAGCGGGCATTCTTTGTCTAGGTGAGGTCCTTCAAAAATTTGACACCCAACTTGGATTGCATGAACATTTTCTTTTAGTTTCTTTATATTACGTCCCAAGTTATCCAGTTTACTTACAATTGCAGCAAGTCTATCAGTATTACTATTGCTGCTAACGTTCCTGCTTGATGTCCCATCATGCCACTTTTGAGAGTTGTCAGCCATAGTTTGTATTGCCGTCAGAGCTTGAGTTGGTGTCATCCCAGGAATTGGTCCATGTGAATCAAGCAATTGGCGGTTCATAGTGCTTAACCCTTTATAAAAGATGTTTACCTTTTGATGGCTGTTTATGTCATGGGTTGGGCACTTATATAGCAAATCATTATATCGTTCCCAAGCTTGGTATAATGATTCATCGCTTTCCTGCTTGAAGTTGTGGATGTCTCAAGTCGTTTATCGCTCTTAGATGGTGGACACTACCTTTGGATAAAGGCTTTTTTAAGGAGGTCCCAAGTGTTGACAGCTCCTGGAGTGAGTCTATCCACCCATATTTTAGCGGATCCAGTAAGAGTGAATGGGAACGCACGTAGTAGTATTGCGTCTTGTGATACTCTGGGAATATTGAACAAACTTACAATGTTGAGGACTCGATCAACATGATCATAGAGATCCGTATTCTTGTTCTCGTAGAAGGTATCTTCCCTCAATTCTAGCATAAATTGACTCTTGATCTCAAAGTTAACATTGCCTCTGCTTTCTGGTTTAACCACGCCTTATGTTTGGTTTTCTCATAACAATCCTAAGTATTGTTCCATGGGGAGAGTATTGATGTCTACTCCCGCCATAGTTCCTGCAAAATTTAGAAGTTAGAGAGAGAAATGGAATTAATTACAAGAAATTAAATTAATACTAGTTCTTAGCTCTCAAGCAATGGTGCCAAAAACTTGATGCGTATTTTATTTTAAAATATATTTTATTCAAGTTTTAAATTTATAAAACTCGATTCACCTGACAAACGCACTAACGGGCAGAGAACCCGATCGTGAGTAGTGTAGAGATGGTAAATCCGAGGTCTTCCAAAGAGCTAAGAGTCAATTAGTTTTAATTTGAGTTTTCACGTTTGAAAATGATTTCAAGATTGATTTTGAGATTAACAAGAAAGTAAAAATGTGAAAAGTAAAAGAGATAGAAGTAATCAGGGAGAAAAGTGTGCTAGCCTAGCCATTTCATTACTACTGTTATAACTATGTTTTCTTGTGCAATGTTACATCATGGTTTCATTGTTGGTTTCTAAAGTCGACAGACCTGAATAGATATCTTTAGTCTATCCCATAATTCTTGAAATCCCAAATCCCCTGAAAGTCACGAAGGTAGGGCAACCAAGTTATAGTGATTAATCCCAACTATCCCAATAACTAGTCTAATAACCTATACAGATTATTAACCCTTTCTGAAAGAGTTCCTGTGCTTTTTAAGTATATTAAGTAATAGAGGTGGTAACTTAGTAAGTTCCTATACTAGGGATAGGGTGCAAAACCTACCCTAGTACCCTGCTAATCCTATGTTTAATTGGTAATCTAATAACAGGATTAACATGATCTAAACCACCCGTAATACTACCAAAACCCAAGGTTATACGATAGTCAAAGGATATCTAAGGAAACCATAATTTAACATGAAACAAACAATATAATGATAGTAAATACATGACTAGGCCAGCTCTTAAAGTGCTCAGCTGCTCATAGCAACAACAAAGTAAGAATTAATAAAGATAATCATGGATGAAAAACTCATAGTTCTTACAGAAGTTGTTTATGAACGATTAAATACAAAAGTAAGTTAAATGTGATTTCCCTTGGAATTCTGGTAGAATTCTTTGAGCTATGGAGGCCTTGATCACCTATTATATCTGTGGTCGAATGGTTGTTCTTAAAGTGGCTAAATGGGGCCTCTATTTATAGATTTCGAATATGTTATGGCGTAACCTTTTAGAGGTTTACGCCATAAACTGTTGACGTGCACTTTCCATCATGCAGGCTTAGAGGATGTTACGGCGTAATCAAATATCCACGTTACGCCGTAATGCTGACTCAGATGACTAATCCTTCTATAATAACAAATGTTACGGCATAAACCTCACGTGCGGCTACGCTGTAATCTTGCTGGGTGATGTGTCTTGCCTTGAATATATTACGGCGTAACACTATCATTGGGGTTACGCTTTAAAGCCTCGTACAAATTCGTGTTTTATTCATTTTTACGTCCTTTTCTCGTGTTTCTTGTCACATACTTACATTTTACCTAAAAATACAAAAATAACCGTAAAAGTATCGAACTCAAGTATTTATAAGACAATTACAAGTATTTTTAGAGGAAAACTGACACTAAAAAGTATCAAATATGTTGATCCCACTTGAATAGATCTTGCTTAGCTTTTAAAAGGCGTAGTTGTATTGAATAAATCAAAGACAACTATGGTAGAAACTTTGATTGAATATGCCAAAGACAATGCAGAATCTAGTCTATGATACTAAGAAGAATAAGCAATGAAATAGTAATGAATAATAAGAATAGCAAAATAGTTTACCAAACGTTCAGCCTCAATATAAAACGAACACTCTTAATAGTGTTAGGGTTATACAAAACCTTGAGACTCTAAATGACTATGTAGAATGAGATGATATCAACTACATGCCCTAGGGTCTCCTTTTATACACCAAGGAACCCTAATGGGTTACAACGCATTTTCTATACATACATATCTTTTCCTAAAATATCTCATTCTTATCACATTAGCAGTACTAAAACAAACTAACAGTACTAACTTAACTCTAACAGCAGAAACTCTTCTAGCAGTAGTAACTAATACTAGCAGTAGTAACTTTACAACTAGCAGTAGTAATGATTTATAACTAACTTCAAATTTACAACATAGAATATTTCCTGCAGTCTTCACCAGCAGTAGAAACATAACCAGCAGTAGTAACTTCCATAACTAGCAGCACTAACTTCAACAACACTAAGATGTCTTTTAATCCCAACAATCCTCCCCTAAACTTGATGTCCACCTTCTGAATCTTTAAGTTTCTTGATTAAAAGCTTTATCTTCATTAGGAGGATGTATCCAAACATCTCTTCACTTCTTGTACTGTGACTTGATAAATCTGAGAAGCTCATAAGCCATTTCACATTCATGATCAACTTCTAGCCTCCTGTTTAACATCCTTGAAAGCATTTCTTATGTAAGAGGATATTTCTTTTCTACCAGCATGTAAATAGTAATTCCATTATCCATCAATAGTAAATGAACTCCACATGAATCAAATAACCTCCAGCTTATCAATGTGTAGTCCTGTTGAGTTTTCTAGATTTCATCTTCTTCACTTGCTTCAAACAAAGTAATGAGATCTCCCAAAGCAATCTATCATATCTTTCTGGGCTTGTTGTCTAATATCTTTCCTTTACAAGCCTGTACAGATCTACCACATCTTGTCTGTCAAAATCATCAAGCATTGCACTGAATATCTTGTAATATTTAGTACTTCCATCAGCCCTAATGATCTCATAATACATCTTATCCTCTGCCAGAATGTGTGTCTTCCAGTCAACTATTGGATATTTTGTAGCTAATGATTTAAAATTGCAGCTTTATCATTTTTTGAAACTATCTCTAAACAAAGTTTAAGTTCTTCCTTTTCTGCATCATCCTCTAGCTTTTGTCTCTTAACACTTTCTTCATCAAGTTCTTTTCTGGTTCTCTTCTTGCTTCCTTCTGCCTGGCTTTTACTTCCTTCCACCACCTTTGTATCCATAGCCACAAAAGTATTCACCCTCTTCATTTCATTGTCAAACAACTTCTGAATTTCTTCAAAACTTTTGTTCTTCAACTGACTATGCTTGTAATTAGCCATATTTCTCAAATAAGTACACATTTGATTCCTATTTTGTGCTTTGGTTGGTGGTTTTCTTCTTATCTCTTTAACTCTAAGCTTTGCAAAGTGCTTCTTCCTTTTGTTCATGAACTCTACAAACAGTTTTGATCTTTCTTCAATGGTCAACTCTCCTTGTTCTTCTACTTGTAATTTTTGAGCTAACTCATAATCTGCCTCCATCATAGCTTGAGTATTATCCCATGAAATTAAGTTAGCCTCAACTTCTCTTTGTCTTGCAACCCTCTCTTCTTCTTCAGGTTCAACTTGCATCTGAGCTTCCAATCTTCTAGCAACTTCATCATCAAATGCAATCTGATCTTTGCCTATCATTTTCATTGGCTTCTTAGGCTCCTGCATAATACCTTTTCCCTTATCTTTTAGATCAAGTTGTTGTTAAGGTGGTACTATTGGTCTTGATGCAGTCTCACTAGCTTCTTTCATAATTACTCCTCTTGTTGGTCTTATAGCAGTTTCACTGGCTACTCCTTTTTCCTTTGATTTATCTTTTGATTTATCACTTCTCATTTTTATAAGGGTTTGAGCAATTATGAGATCTTCATCTTCAATAAGGGTTGTTGTTGTTGGAGGAGTAATTGGTTCAGCAGTACTAACAGATACACCAGGAGTAGTAATTGGTGCACTAGTAGTAGTAACTTCAATGACATGACCATACCTCCCCCGAGTCTCTGCATTCTCTTGAAGCCATGAAATCCCTTCATCTTGGTCAGTGTCATTCCTCCCCTATTTGGATGCATCCTCCTGATCACCCAAACTCTTTTTAGAAGAAGATTCTATCCTGACCTTGAATAATCTCATTTTCACTCAAGTATCTCAAGCTATTGCAGCAAGCCAAAAGTCTTTGACATTGCAGCCATTACCTCTTAAAAAAATCCTACAATTGCTAACATAGGTAGCTATATCCTTTTCTACACGTGGCTACCAATACATGTCTCCAAGGTTATAGTATGTCTTATCTGCTCCCGGATGTACCAAGTACCTTGATGCATGGCCTCATCCATTACACTTCCTACCAATAGAACCTAAATTCGATCCATAAAGTACAAACTCTCGTCTCCTTTTCTTTCCATCTGTGGATCTAAACCATGTAGCCTTTCTGCAAGAATGTTCTCCTATTTGAACGCCTCACTTTGGGCTGCCAGTATCATTCCTCTTACTCTAGACTGAATGGTCATAGTCATTGCTTGTACATGTCTAGGTTTCACTCGTTCCTTCCTACTTAAAACATCAACCACCAGATTCGCCTTACATGGATGGTAGCAAATTTCATACTCATACTCACTAATCATTTCAATCCATAAAGTAAAAACAATCATGTGCCCTCTTTTCCATTTGTTGGTCCAGGTCACGCAACATTTCTGCTAGCGCGTTCTCTACCTTGGACGTCTCACTTGGGGTAGTCAATATCTTGTCCTTAACACTTGACTGGATAGTCATAGACATTGCTCTTACTCGTATGAGTTTCACTCTCCTTTTCTTCTTAATGCATCAACCACTACATTCGCTTTATCGGAGCCTTACATGAATCATTCTTCAAAGTCTAGAAAGCCTCTTCTTGTTATGCGCCTCTCTCATACTTTTGATTCCTCTTAGTTAGGGAAGTAAGGGGGTTTAACAATCTTAAAAAAATATTCGTGATAAACGTCAGTAATAACCTGCCAATCCTAAGAATATTCATCTAATTCCTTACTGCCTCACTCTTACTCGGGTCCACGTGAATACGTTATGGTTGAACACGTGACCAAGAAAATGCACTTCTTCTAACCAAAACTCACACTTAGAAAACTTAGCATACAGCTTCTCCTTCCTCAGTGACTCCAACACTAACTTCAAATGAACTTCATGTTCCTCCTTCGACTTTGAGTAAAGCAGAATGTCATCAATGAATACGATGACAAACCTACCTAAGTAGGGTTAGCAACCCGGTTCATTAAGTCCATGAAAACCGTACACTCAAAATGTCCGTATCTCGTTCGAAATGCGATCTTTGGAATGGCATCCTCATGCACTTGTAGCTGATGATAACCTGACCGAAAATCTATCTTTAAGAAAGGATACGCTCCTCATAATTGATCAAACAAGTCATCAATCCTAGTAAGTAGATAATGGGTTATAACAGTTAATTTGTTCAACTCCCTATGATCAATACACATGCGAAAAGAACCATCCTTATTCTTCATGAATAACACCAGTGCTCCCAACGAAAAATGAATAGGTCATATGAAACCCTTGTCTTCTAACTCTTGAAGTTGTTCAGATAATTCTTGCA
Organism: Tanacetum coccineum; assembly: GCA_026074375.1. Taxonomy (NCBI): domain Eukaryota; kingdom Viridiplantae; phylum Streptophyta; class Magnoliopsida; order Asterales; family Asteraceae; genus Tanacetum; species Tanacetum coccineum. Next base: position 44,176 of record BQNB010026355.1, on the reverse strand, counting down.
TTTTCAAGGGTGCTAGACGATATGGAGACTTCGCGGCTGGCGTCGCTCCATGAACCAAATCTATGCGAAAATCAACTTGTCTTCGTGGTGGTCATCGACAAATCTTCTGGAAACACATCAGTAATATTGCGCGCCATAGGTATATCACTTATCCTAGGTTCATCTACCTTTGCCTTCATTAGGGCTTTGGCAGCTCCCAAAGTACGTTCCCTATGACCTCGAAATATCTCATCACCTTCCAACGGTATTCTAATCACCTTCTCATAACATACTATCACAAACTTCCTCTTAGACAACCAGTCCATTCCCACAGTCACATCAAAGCTTCCACGACTCAACGATATCAACGAACTCTAAGGGTTACGAATAATCGAGTAGGATAACAAACGAATATCGAGTCAAAGGCTAGTATAAATATAAGAGATTCCACATATGCAAATCGATGTGGATCAAATGACATAAGAATCCTTTGAAAGAAAGGATACGTATATGCACCGAGTGAAAGCGCAACTGAAAGAAAATCAACAAGCATACCACGACAAATAAACACAAAAAAAATATCAATACGAAAGACGAAAATTCTTATACCAATTATCGACTTTACTCGAAAGGTCAAAATAAATAATGTTTTTAAAAAAATCAATTTAAATCAAGAAAGTCACTTTAATTATAAAAATCATTTAATAATAAAATTGTCTTAAATGTAATCTTTGAAAAAAAATTCATTCTTGTTGTCATAAAAAATCTAGAGATGGTTATCTAATGGTTTATCGTACCTTACCACTATAAATTACTTTAAACTTGCTTTTTATATTAAAATAAAATCTATTTACAAAGATCATGTTATACATAGTTTTTCCCAAACACTAACACAATACCTCAAAAGGGCTTTTATAATTAGACATCAATTACAAAAATAGGTTACTCAAACAAAGGACACCATAATACCAAAAGGGATCGTAAAACACCGTACAGACTCTAACACAATTCTATTGTTTGAAAACGGAAGAAAATGCGAGAAGCCATATACTCAAAATAAAATCAAACGAACTCGTACAAGAAAACTCATGCAAGACGTTACGTACCCAAAAGAAAACATAAGGTCTTATCCAAATAACGATCAACAGAGTAAACCTAAAAGCATCCATACTAACACGTCGTCAACGGGTTACGAAAACCAAGGGAGTAATGATCCACACTAATATGTTAGGAACAATTAGTGCTTAAAAGAAATGTTTGATACTTATACGAGTAATCAATGCAACGAAAGAACTAACAAAACACGCCTATATTCGAAAGAGCAGATCCGAACAACCAATATACATCAAGACATCGAATAGGAAAAATTAGGTATCCTTACTAACACAGTACGGTGAAGGGATGCTAAGCTTAGACTTAAGAAATCCAAACAAACAACCGAGTAAACAAGCAACCTCTATAATAGCAATACCAGGTATCCGCAAATACTAGATAGAAGGGAAACTTACTATCTATACAACTCAACTTAACATATCCTCTAATTAGGGTAAGAGAATAATTCTCTACCCATACCACCATCCTTATCATGAATACACATATAAAAAAATATTACACTACCACCTTACAACCAAACATAAATAAATGCAATCATGGTCACAAGTCTACGTATGTGATGCCTTTATAATTTTGTTGGCCACCATAATTATAAGTGCCTCCTTTCACACGTGTACTGACTCCCAAGACTACCCATTTCAATCATAATTCACTTATAAGCACATATACCACATTGCACATTTTAAACCACTCCAACTTAACACATAAAGTATGCTCCATCAAATAACTACTTACTTATATCAGAATACAATCGAAATGACATAAAGGAACGTAAGTCTCGCAACGACTCCCAAATATCCAAAAGAAATAATCAATAACAATATGATGAGATAAAGGATGGAATAAACTTATGCTGGGCCTCGCTTTGGTTTGACTTTGTCTTCGCAAGAATCACCCGACTTCGCGGTTCCAGCCTTACTATGCGCATTCGACAAACGATCAACTATCATATCTCCTTCGATTCCACAAGAGGCTCCTCTTATGGATCTTTATAACGCTTAAGTTCTGTTGGGAAAACGGTTCCCCAATGAGACTTATTACGGGTGGGGAAAAACATAGGTAAAATACTTAAAAAAGTAATATATATCATATCAGTTAATGGTAGACAAAATAACTAAATGAAAACTTAACAAAATAGGAAAATATAAGCTATGCAATACAGCGAGGAATCATATCAGTTATAGCATTAAACACTTAATCCCTAAGGCATCTACATGAAGGACCCCTAGGTTATAGTCTAGGCTCAACCACCTACTTCTCTATAACCCAAGGCTCTGATACCAATCTGTCACACCCCGCCTAGGCAAAAACACGAGGCGTAACATCATGGATATCATCACAACACAATGGTGTCAACAATAGAAAAAACTAAATGAAATAGATAAACAAATGAGACACAATATGGCATGACAATATCTAACACAAGATAAAGGAGTCTTGCATTACGATAGCAAATTCATACCACAAGAAAACATAATCCAAAAGTCTAAACAATCAATAAACAACCAAGTATCAAACAATTCAAGTGTCTTACTAGCCACTCTTCCTAACTTCATTATCCTCAAGACGATTACCTGAAAATGATTCTTAAAAACGTTAACATAATATTGGTGAGAGTCATAGGTTTTACGACACGATAATCAAATCCAACAGTAAATTACTGTGATAATAAAGAAAACATTGCAGGACAATAAATGAACTATCATACAGGCTAACATGCAAATCTAATCAATTACACAAATAACCGGCAAATGACTACAAGACGTCTCATATCGTACAAAGGTCCTTGTGGTTACCCCCTTAGCCCAGGCCATGGATACTCCCAAAGTAACTTTCCTGCTCGCTAGGCTACAGTACTATCCACTAAACAGGCCATGGATACCTGCAGGTGATCCCCCTTGACTTAGTTCGTAAATTTCAATATCACATCACAAAACATGTAGCACACAACATACAATAGTCACGTATAGTCTATGCATCCTTGACAACACATTATCACAATAATCAAAACATTTCCAAACACTTTGCATCATTTTCACCCCAATAAATCATAAGAAAAGAGGGGCTATGAAACTCACCTGAATGCTCAAACGCAGCTTCTTATAATTAAATCAGAATTGCAGAATAAATAAACACGGTTACACGTGACCAAGCTAAAAGCTCTAGTCTATGTAACACACACATGATGGATGTCTAAGGGTTTAGTTAACCATTATGGGTCACCCCGACACCATGCCCAACCTTAACCATCTCATTAACACTTTACACTAGCTACTTATAATTAAATCAGAATTGCAGAATTTTAGTGTCTCTTTACGTGCTCAAAACCCTTACTTAATGACCTTCATAATTTATACCAAAAATCATACGTGTTCATTTATGAGTATATTAACTACCTTGTGATTCCCAAGTACTATTTACATGTGTAACTACCTCAAATAAAATCTAACTTCAAAACTGTCCTAATTCGGATCTGATTGCACACCAAAATGTATCACTCTAACTACCATACTTAGACATGCTTTCAGAGGCTAATTTTCACAGGATTATCAATAGACATATGGAAATTAACTACTATATAAGGGATAAGATTAATTCCACTTTTATGTTAGGGTTTCACACTCACAAACATGACCTAAATCTGACATGTATTTACTGATTTGACAACTTATAGTGTAACCAACATTTAAATGACTTCCCGACCCTAAAAACCTTCGAGGATAGATTTTCTGGAAATTAGACTCTTTTGGCTTATTCATAGACTCAAGAAACATATCAATACACGTTTTTATCATCTAGATATTGGTCGTTGAACATGACCCAAAATTTTGCTCAACCCTAAATCAAGTTTTAACGTAAATCTAACCTAACCAATTGCATGATCACAAACCTAATCCATTACTAATCACCATAGCATCATTGAATTTCATATATTTACTGTATTTTTATGAAACCCTAGATCCATCATTGATTTTGTTACATTAATATACAAATCTAACTAAGAAGAACACACTTACCTTGATTATTAGCACCTAAAACGCAAACTCTTGAATGTTCTTGGATCAAAATCAACTCCTCCTTGTTCTTAGGGTTAAAGTCGACTGAAAATAAGGGTTATGGGGCTGTATGAGTCGTTCTAGGGGTGTATTTGGCCTAGCGATACCTAATCTAAATAATTAGCATCATAATTCTAGTCAAACCCCTCTAGATAATGCAAAAATCCATTTTTTCCTTATCCTTTTTACATTACCTTAAATTTTTACAAAAATCTACGCTAATTTGGGTTAACCTTTTTTCATAAACGCACTTACTAAAGTTTCTAAAAATAACTTTTCATTTCACATTTCACTTTCCATTTTTAAAAAGTTTGCTACAAACTTTTATATTTTTCTCACATGCTTCCTTTCCAATAACTTGCACTTCTTATAAATGCTTAACTCTTAAAAACCAAGAATTGACATAGCAATGCATGCAACACGTCTTCCATTTCTATTATCACTACACGTAAACAAATGGAATACTTAACACCAAACTCATATGCACACAAAATAAGATAATCAGTTACCTCTAAAATAACATCATGCATATATGTAAACCACTTCAACATACATATAGAACACATAGCACACAAGAAACATACAAAATGGACACTTAGCCATTTCTAAAGGTATAAACTAACCTGCTCAAATCACGGTTGTCATAATAAATTTCCTCTTTAATCTTGCCATACAAAATTGCATTCTTCACATCCATTTGGTGCATAACAAAGTCTTTGAATGAGGCATAGGCTAAGAACATCCTAATTACTTCAATCCTAGCAACTGGAGCAAAAACCTCATCATAATCTATTCCCTCTTCTTGATTGTAACCCTATGCAACCAGCCTTGATTTGTTTCTAAGCACAATACCTCTCTCATCTTTCTTGTTCCTATAGACCCATTTTGTTCAAATGGCCCTCTTGCCATATGGTAAATCAACCAAAGTCCAAACCTTCTACAATTTAAACTATAGAAGCTCATCCTGCATTGCTACTATCCAGCTTGGATCTGTCAAAGCTTGAATCACCTTCTTGGGTTCTACTTGTGATAGAAAATAAGCAAATAGATAATTTTGAAAGTCTTTGTGGTTTAGCCTCTGTTGCACTAAACTAAACATACCATGGTCAGTCACACTCTTTGTCATTCTTCTGGTTTGAGGTGCTAAATGTATATCTTCAATGAATTGTTCAACTGGATGATCCTTGTGAATTCTGGTAGTTGGAATAGGATTGACAAGGATTTGTGTATCCAAATTAGTCATGTCTGCCTTTGCACCAACATCTTCATCATCATCTAAATAGACAATCTCTTCTAAATTAGGCATATTTGGATCATCATCACATCTATAGACTATATTTTTAGTAACAACATTATCTTCTATGCCAGCAGCATTAACAATTGAACTAGCAGTATTAATATTGTTAGTACTACTATCATCATTTTCATCCTTCTCTTGATTAACTCTTGGCTTCTCTGTATTTGGAACCTCACTATCTTTATTCCTTGGATCTTCAGAATCTTTCTGTTCTTCCTCCTCTGATGGTTTGAATCTAGCATCAAGAGAATCCTTGGAACTAAAAGAGAATGATGGATCTTGAATAAAAAATGGTAGCAGTATGTAATATTTTCCAGGTACTATCTCCATTCTAGCTTTACCTGAACCATCACATGCTTTTGTACATGCATTACCATTAGACTGATTCCCCTCAACAACTGGCTCATACTTTATAGATTTTGTTAGAGCATCTATATCAAAAACCTAATTGGGTCCACTTCCTGCAATGTTAGGTGTATCCTCACTAAATTTGACATGCAGGTTCTCTTCTACTATCCTAGTTCTACAGTTGAATACTCAGAATGCTTTGCTATTGGTAGAGTATCATACAAAGAAACCTTCATCAGCCTTTCTATCAAACTTACCTAGGTGATCTATGGTGTTAAGGATTGTAACAGGACACCCAAATGGTCTCATGAAACTTAAGGCATGTTTTCTACCTAGGTAATCTATGGTGTTAAGGATTGTCATAGAACTGATTCATGACCTTATTCTTGAATTCAGTTCCATTGTCACATCTAATTACTTTCACCTTAAGGTCTATTAGATTTTCTATGTCTGTTATGAATGTTTTAAGGATTTCACTAGTTTTATCCTTAGTGGCTAAAAAGAAAACCCAACTAAACCTACTATAGTCATTTGTGATAACCAGGCAATACATCTTTTTCATTAGACTCTTTACAAATGTTGGACCAAACAAATCCATGTGCAACATTTGTAATGGTTGGCTGATTGAACTAGCTATTTTGGTCTTACAAGAAGCTCTATGTTGCTTTCCCTTCTAACAAGCAACATAAGTTTGATTTATTTCAAAAAAATTTGAAGGTAAACCTCTTACAAGGTTTCCCTTAACCAGTTTATTTATAGTTTTGAATATCAAACCCTACACTAGTCTTGAACTTATCACTTACTTGAATCTCTAACAGTTTGCTTAGATTCTTAGATGAATTTTCAAACTTTTCTAAGGTAAGTTTTAAATCATCTCTTTCTTTTTTAGTTTTTTCAAATTTCTTTCTAAGCTCTGTTAGTGCATTATCTCTCAAAATAACATCAGGTTTTAAAATCTTTATGTCCTCTTCAAACATAGCCTCATTCTTTTTATACACTTCTAGGCTAGCCTCTATAGATTCTAGACCTGCTTTATAAACTCCTACATTTAATTGAGACTTATTAAAATCTTTTGTCAGATTATCATAATGTTCTTTGAGAGTTTTATATGATTTTAAACATGCTTTAGAACAAGTTGATACCTCAGTGTCTAAGCTTGAAGAACTTGAAGAACCTGAAGAAGTATAGGCCATAAGTGCAAAGTTTGTAGGTCCTTCATCAGCCTGGTCACTCCAATCATAGCCAAGGCCATCACACTGAGATACTAAAGCATTTAAAGTAGTTTTCTCAACTGGCACAGTCCTTCTTGTTGTATCCCTGTTTCTGTTGTCTTGATACTTAGGAGCCATGCACTCCCTAGTAAAATGACCTCTTATGTTACAATTATAGCATTCCACCTTAGTCTTGTCAAAGCTAATGGTATCAATCCCATTAACACATAGATTCCTTCCAGTATTTTTGAGAAATCTCCTTGCTCTCATTGTTAACATTGCCATCTGCCACTTCAAGTCTATCTTCTCTAAATCATCAGGATTAATTTGCTTTAGGTCATAATTGTCTAATTATGAACTGTGACTGACTAGAAAAGAAGGAGTAGATCACAGCATCACTCGGACTATCAACATTTAGTAAAGTAGAAGCATTAGGCTTGGAGTTAGCAGTAGAAACACCATGAGCAGTCTTAACTGCTTAATTGGTGCTGCCAGTGATATTGGAAGACACAAAAGCTACATTTTGTGTGCTTTGTCTTGTGCTAGATGACCCTTTAACTTTGTTGGTAAAATATAATGCCTTAAAACATTAATAATATTTTTTCACATCTTTACGTTTTGATAATCACAAAATATAAAAACGTTCAACATAAAATTAAACGTAAACAAGTAATTAGTAGTAAATCTTCATTTCGACACATTAATCACTTAAAGGTATGAATAAACAATTGCTTAATGCATTTTATGATCAAAGAAAATTTTTATTCAACCTTAAACTTTTATAAAATGTTGTAAACATTTTTATAAACATCACAAAATATTTTCAACATTTAAAAGAAATGTTTTATTCAAAATAAATATTTTGAATTTCAAATTTTCAAACCTAAAACAACTAGAAAAAGTCCAATAAACACCTCCCCTGAAAAGGACAAAAAGAGGAGCGTTTGAAAATAGGTGGCCCTCTTAAATACATGGGCGGCCCCCTTAATTATAAGGGGGCCAGCACCCTATTTAATGGGACCGGCCATAGAATCCGCTCCACCAGTTTTCCCTATAAATACTAGACTATTCCCCAACATTTTTCTCACCGTTTGCACTCATTCTTTCTGTTCTAAAACAACCCATACATCTCTCTAAATCCTTTGATCATTTAATCATAAAGCTTTGTTTCCAAGTGATTCAAGCTTAATCCCTCAAGTGCAAGAGAAGAATACTTCCATCAAGTGAAGAAGTATTACACCTTAGTGTGCATAGCAATCTTATTGCATCCATATCACATACTTGTAAATCAATTGTATATCTTGTAAGTTGTGTGTAGTAGCTAGATCTTTACGATCTTTGTAATTATAGTTAGATCGTGGCGATCTTAACAAGTAGTGTTAGATAGTTGTAATATAAGTAGTGTGGTGAAGTGAAGTTGTAAAGTTGTAAAGAAGTTGTGAAGTCGTGAACAAGTCGTGAAGTTGTGTTGTGTTAGATTGGTTCTAGCTAAGATTAGAACTCGACATTTAGCTTTGTGTCGTAAATCGGTGTAAGCAACATTGTGTACGGTTTTCTCCGCCATAAGGGAGTTTGTTGACATAGTGAAGAAAACTCTCGAGTTTGGTGCTCGGGGAGTGGAGTAGGGCGAAGAGGTGCTTCGTTACCGAACCACTATAAATCCTCGCGTTGTGGTTTGATTGTTCTTACTCTTATCTCTTGTTTTACTTTATCATTTCATATACTTATATTGTTCATATTGTGCAAGCATTGAATTCACAAAAAGTCGAATCTAAGTTTTACAAACATACATAAACCTTAAATTAAAAAGCGGTAAAACTATTCAACCCCCCTTCTAGTTTTCCACAATTGGTATCAAGAGCCACGTTAAAACAAGACTTTTAAAATAAATTGTATTTTAAAACTTGAATCGATCTATGGAATCGGAAAAATATTTAGAAGGGCAATCTATGCAAAGACCACCACTATTTGAAAGTGATGGATTTATTTATTGGAAAAATAGATTCGAAACTTATGTGAAGTCAAAAGATCTAGATCTTTGGCATGTTATTACCGATGGTGATTTTCCTCCTATTCAATTTAATCCCGAAACTAAAAAGGATGAAATTGTATCTTTTCATAAACAAAATGATGATCTTAAAAAGAAACTTGCTAAAAATAATGAAGCCAAAATGGTAATATATAATGCTTTACCACGTAAAGAATATGAAAGAATTTTTATGTGTCAAACCGCAAAGGAAATTTGGGATACTTTGTTAATCACTCATCAAGGTAATAATCAAGTCAAAGCAAATAAAATAGATCTTCTTGTTCAACAATATGAACAATTCATGATTCCGGAAGAGGAATCAATAGATAATGCTTTTGCTAAATTTAACACTATTATTACTAGTCTAAAAGCACTTGATGAAGGTTTTTCTAGCAAGAATTGTGTTAGGAAATTTCTTAGGGCATTGCATCCTAAATGGCGCGCAAAAGTCACGGCAATTGAAGAATCAAAGAATCTAACAACTCTTTCACTTGACGAACTTATTAGAAATTTAAAAGTCTATGAAGAAGTAATCAAGAAAGACTCCGAAACCGTCAAAAGCAAAAGAGAACAAAGTAGATCTATTGCCTTAAAAGCTAGAAAGGAATCTAGTGATGAAGATAGTTCAACCTCCGATAGTGATGATGAAGAATACGCCATGGCCGTAAGAAACTTCAAGAAACTCTTCAAAAGACAAGGACGATTCGTAAGACAACCATATGAAGAAAGAAAATCATCCCAAAGAAATAAAGATGACAAAAATAGGAAAAGCGAAAGAAAATGTTTCAAGTGTGGAGATCCAAATCATCTCATCGGAGAATGTCCGAAACAATTAAAATATCAAAATCAAAAGGCGTTCGTCGGAGGATCTTGGAGTGATAGCGACGATGATGAAGAGGAAAAGACAAATGACGAAAAGTGTCTTATGGTTAAAGCTTCAAATGAGGTACTTTCCGAAACCGAATACTTTAGTGATGACCAATCATTACTAGACGAAAATGACTTAGTTAGTGAATATAGTAAACTATGCAAATTAGGACTAAAAGTCATGGCTAAAAATAAAACTCTAAAACAAGCTAAAATAGATTTGGAAAATGAAGTACTTGAATTAAAAGATAAATTATCTAGGTTAGAAAAAGGTAAGGAAGTAATTGAAGAATGTAAATTATGTCAAGAACTTAAGCTTGAAAATGAGAAGCTTAGAAATGAAATATCTAGGCTAAATCAATTTAATAATAGTAGTCACTCACTTAAGAAAATAATAAGTTCTCAAAAGACTTTCGGAGATAAATCCAGAATAGGTTTTAATTTTACCAAAGGATCACCTAGCGAAACCAAACAAGTAAAGTTTGTAAAAGCTCAAGAAGTCGAGTCAAAAGAAAAATTGATAGAATCAAACCCAAAATTTATACTTATAAATAATACTAAAATTCCTATTGCAAGTAATGATGAGGTAAAACGTTTTTACAAACCCTCCTTAAAACCCGGAGTCGGATTTACTAAACCCACAATGAGGTCTAAAACTCCACCTCCGAGAATGACTAATAATCCTCGTCCTCGGTCTAAAACACCTCAACCTAGGAGAGACCAAGGTAGACAAAACTATCCTAATCACTTAATAAATCATTCACATCCACTTAGTTTCACTCAATGTGGAAGTTGTTCACCATGTATGTGCCAAAACCAAATGCAAAACATATGCGGAAACAATAACTTTGGATACATGAAACGTTGGGGACCAAATGGTTAAGCCATCACAATTCTTATCCTTAAGAAATCTAGTCCATGTATACCTAGAATAGTCATCTACTATGACTAAGGTGTAACGGTTTCCTCCGTAACTCCGTACGGCGGATAGACCGAAGAGATCCATATGGAGAAGATCTAAGCATCTGGTCGTTGAGACTACATTCTTAGCTTTGTGACTAGCGTGAGCTTGTTTTCCTATTTTGCAAGCATTACAAAAGTGTTTATCAAACTTAAGCTTAGGTAAGTTTCTAACTAAATCCTTAGAGGCCAACGATTGGATGAGACGCATATTTGCGTGTCCTAATCTCCTATGCCACAAGGTGGAATTTTCATCAATCGTTTTTAAACAAATTTGATCCTTAGGCTTATTTCCTAATTTCATCACATATAAGCCTTTCTTCCTAATACCTCTACCTATGACTTTACCGTTCTTAGTGATTTTACTATCATGTTTAGAGAAAATTAATTTACACTTATTATCACATATTTGTCATATACTAAGCATGTTAAATCCTAAGTTATCAACATGTTGTACATTATCTATTTTAAGGGAGTTATTAAAAATCGTACCTTTGCCAATAATGTTACCTCGAAGATTACTACCAAAAATGACATTACCTCTATTGTATTCCTTATAGGTGGAGAAGAGCTTTCGGTTGCCTGTCATATGTTTAGAGCATCCGCTATCCTTGATCCATTCATCGGGATCCAAGTCGACTCCAAGGCATATCTATTTATATAAGACAACAACTCAAATATTTGGTCCCCAATATCTCATGGGTCCAAAGTTGTTAGTGCCAAACATCCCTTGCATTTGATGCAATTGGTTGGGATGTGAGAATGGAGGATACAATTCCCATGGCATGTAACTTTGACGGGGAAAGTTGTTCCAAGTTACGAGAAATCCATGGGGTTGGTTTTGTTGACCAACATGTCTTTTAGGTTGTGGTGTTTTAGGACGAGAGTAATTATTATTGACTCTTATAGGATGTGGAGTTTTAGATCTAAAGTTAGGTTTTGAAAATCCAATTCCATGTTTTGACAATGGTTTATAGAATTGTTTAACTTCATTGTCACTAGCAACGGGAACTTTGACTTGGTTTAGAATTATGTGTTTTGGTCTAGGACCCAAAATGGATTTTTGAAAAGACATAGTTTTCTCAGATCTGGGCATCACTGGTGGCGGTCCCATATTTATTATGGGGGCCGCCCATAATTATGGGACTTCCATCAGAACATGCCTTTTTCTGAGCTTTTACAAATTTTATTTCCTTAGTTCCACTAGATGATGCTTCAAATGAATCAAACCCTAAACCTAATTTATTACCGGAGGGTTTTTGATTACTCAACATTTCATTTAAGCAATGTGTACTCTTTTCAAATTTGTTTAACCTAGTAGATTCATCCTTGAGTTTTTCATTCTCAATTTTAAGTGCATAACACTTTGCACAATCAAGATCAACTCCCTTGTTTTTCTCGAGTGTAGACAATTTATCTTTTAATTCTCTAAGCTCATTTTCTAAACTAATTCTTGTAGCTTTTAACTTTTTGTTTTTGGTGATTATTTTTAGACTCATTTTGCATAACTTATCATATTCGTTGTCTAAAGCTATATCATCAATTGATGAGTTTTCATCACTAAAGTAAGATGATTCGGAACATACCTCACTTGATGCGTGAGCTACAAGACACGTTTCGTCTTTGACCTTCTCATCATGTCCCGAGTTCACTTGGGAACGTGAAGACCAATTCAAGAAGAAATACCCACACCTCTTCATCAAGACCGCATCGTCGTCAAGTGCTGCATTGTGAGCCTTGAGGACAAGGCTCGTTTAACGGGGGAAGTCTATAACACCCTGTGTTTTCAAGTCATTGACGACGTCGATAAATGTACTATTTATTTTTAGTGTTGTACGCGTTTGCTTGTAATTTCATGAATTAAGTTTAAATCGCGTAAACTAAAAATTAGCGTTCAATGTAAACGGGTATCAAACAATTAAATATTTACATCAAGCAAGGGTTATATAATTATTTTGAGAATAATTATTAACTTTGTTCATTTTATTTTTATCGGATACGTTAAGTGTATACGTTTCGCGATAAATTGCGTTTAGGCACTCCCGGAGCCACGAAAACTTTTCTACGCTTCAACAAATACCCACTTTTATACCCAATACATAAAATTTACTCAAATATATCATGTATAACTCATTTATGCCGAAATTCTTGCAAAGGATGCAAAGTTATACAAGTGTTTCATGAAAAACTCTTCCATGTTGGTCAAATGCACCTTACTTCATTAATGCAACACCATCCCTACCATACTTTGACTAATGACCATACCCATGGCCATACCTAAGACCATGAGCCATTCCTATGACCATGCTTGGTCTCTTTGACTAGAATTACCTATTATATACATGTAAGTATCTAGTGAAAGACTCATACAACACCAACACTTAGAAAAATCAAACCAAAAACTCTCTTTTGCTCTACAAGAGCCCACGGCTCAAACAACCTTCAACAACAAACCCATACAAAATTTTCTACAATCCATACACTTCTATATACACCTATTCTAAGATATACTAAGGCATTTGCAAGCATTGAATCACCATTTCCAAGTATTTCTCAAGTTAAAGAAAGCTAGGGTTTCTTAAGTGCAAGCTTGGTTTTTGTGGCTAAACAAGGGTTTAGTACTTGTGCATCATCATCATCTTACCTCATAAGGTCTATTTGAACTCTTTATGTTCTTACAACTTTCATTTTTATGCATATGATTATTCTATTTAGCTTAAATCACCATTTAGGATCATTAACATGTAAAGAGAAGTTTTTATTTGTTGTCATCATAATGTACACTTTATTATACCTTATGATGTTGAGGACATCATGTTAAAATGGTTACACAAATGATTTACACTCTTGGTTAACATAAAAATGATTATTGACAAAACTAGTAAATTAAGGTTACATAAATAAAGTTATGGTTTTAAAGTATGTTAATGGATTTGTTAACATGGGTAACTTGGACACATGAGGACTTGGATGGACAAGGGACACTTAATATATGTATTAATTATAATATATATGATATATGAGATTGTGGGAAAATACAAAAGTGGTAAAGTATAAAGAAAAGGGTAAAAATGGACTTAACAAACTCAATCAATCTTGCTGTCCAAAATTCGAAATTTAACATACCCATTTTATATTTTTATAAGATAATACATTTCACGACGATTCCGAAAAAGTAAGAAACTTGTTAAACGGATTAATAACGAAAAAGTTACGTTAAAAACGAGTTATACGTTAATAAACGAAGTCGTAAGTAAATTTTTATAAAAACATTTTTTATAAAAATTATAAACAGCAAGGGTTAATATTTTTAATAAATAATACACATTTTTAGGATTCCAAAATGATAAGAATCGTAAATTTTCAATTAATAACGAACGAGTTATGAATTTCGCGAGTTTACGACAATTAATACTTTTATAAAACTATTTTTATAAAAGTTACTATTCATGACAGAAAGTTATATTTTTGTAAACCTCATAAAAATGTAGAACTTTCAAATACGAGAACGTCCTCGAAAGAATCGTTAAAAACGGAGCTATAACGAATAAAATACGACGTTTACGGGTTTTACGACAATTAAATCGATGAAAATATATATAAGGTCTGATGTGAACAGTAATTTTTACTGTTCACCAGTAGGTCCGAAATTCGAAAATGTCAATTTATGATAACTCGTCTTGATACGAAAAGATGGGCATAAGAAACGCGAGAATCGGGTTTAAAACGCGAAAGTTACGCCAGTTTTACTAAACGATAATTATAAACGTTTTAACTTATTAAACACAATTTTACCAAAACCATTAGTTGGTGATTGAGCTATATAGAATATTATGTGGTTATCAAAGTACTATATTACTAGGGAGTTTCATAATGAGGCCTCTTCGGATGGCGTATCGACGAGTTGTTGGATTTACGATTTAAAGTGTCCTAACTCCTCGAACGTCATGTCATGACCTCTTAGATTATGATAGCCCGAACGATAGTACGATGTAACAACTATAAGATTATATTCAAGTACTCGGTACTTATACGACCTATATTGGATTAGGTTGCCTTCGGATTCCTTCGTGACGCATTTTTCTATTGTGTGCATTCGATCTTTTACGTGAGAATTATCAGTGTTATTTTGGGGGAATTTTGCAGACTCAAGGTGAGTTCATAGCCCCACGTTTTACATGCTTTTGTTTTTACAAAGTTTTTGGGGTGAAAAACATGCAATGTTTTACAACTGGACACAAGTGGTTAAGTTTTATATTATGATTACATGTTGCCTAAGTAGCGATAACCCAATCTGAGCCCATTATCATGAACTGTTAATTACGAGCGCGAATGTTATAAATAGATCTATTGGGTTTTGACAACCCCGTTTGGGTGATTAGCTATCACTAGCGAAACGAACGTATACCATGTCGAATAAAGGATGTTGCGGGTTAGAACATCACCACGGGCAATGGAGGCCATTAATTTGGTACTCACATACGTCAAGCTTCAGTGTCATGAGCTTAGAGCAACGTAATTACATTTATATGATATCTGCATCTGTTGCATTATCATACACTTGGGAGATCTTGTGGTCCTACAATATATGATTTATCAAACCTATGAATTCACCAACATTATTGTTGACGTTTTAAAGCAATGTTTTTCAGGAGATCAATAAGCACAAGGTGCGATGGATACATTGGTGGTTTTGATTTGGTTGTCATGCATTAAAGATTTTGTCGCACTTTATTTTATGGGCTGAAAATCTTTGTATTTTGATCAAGTGAACAAGTTAAGCTTCGGGCTTATGTAACAATTACTTTGTTAAATCCAATGTATCGTTTTCAAACGACTTTTTGGTCGTTCTATATATATCTTGTGTTATTGATCTGAGAAGTAACACGCCCCGGACCCATATTCCGCTGCGACCCAATTTGGGGGTGTTACAGCATATGTTCACACTTATTAACACTTTTGATCATTTTATGCTTAATTGTATGTGACTAAATACCCAAAAAAAATGCTTTGTATGACTAAATATTAGAAAAGGTCACACAAACATTAAATTCATGTAGCCATTGGATGATTAATAATCACACAAAATACATATTTCTTCACTTTAAACAGTATATGGTCACACTTATGAACACTTTTGGTCACTTTATCCAGTACATATGGTCACGTAACTTAATATGTGTGTTTAAAGTTTAGTTTGTGTTAGCTTGCCAAAAGCTAATGTATATAGTCACATTTACTTCTATGCACGATCATGTGACTATATGCCTTTACAATAGTCACAAATGTGTGACTAAATTATGTTTATGGCCACATTTAAGGTGATTATATGTGACCAATATATTCATAACAGTCACATCATGAAGTATTCATATAGCTATTATTTAGAGCAAAATGTGAAATCGGACGTGACCAATATATTCATAACAAGAAAATAAAAAAGGATTTTACACCCCAGTGAAAATCAAACCAGCGACCTCCCTTACGGAAGTCAAGCGGGTTACCATCTTGCCAGAGTAACCTATTCGTTAATGTAATGCATTTTCTTTGTAATATAGAAGTTTAAGCTTCATTGTTTTTGGCTAGTAACTTAAAGAGTGCTTATAGAAACTTCTTATTAAACTGTGGCTTCTTCTCCCTCTACTTATTTTCAACTTGTTTCACTTTTAAAATTTTAAATTTAGCAAAACTAAAGAAGTTGTAGCTTATTTGGTTTAAAGCTTTTTCGGTGCAACTTATTTTTAAGCTAAATTTTTTTTAATAAAAGTTTTCATTATTAAATATAGTTTTAGTTTATATAAAGTTTACAATTTTAATTAATAAAAATAGTAGTTTTTAGATTAGCTTATTATTAAGCTAGCTTATTGCTTATTATCTAATGCTTAATATTTGCTCAGTTTTGTGTTTGCCTCACTTCACTTTCTCCAAGGTAGGGGTGAGCATCTGTCTAAAACCGGACCGGACTGAGACCTAATTGGTCTAAAACGCCGGACCAAGGACCAGACCGAAATGGTACGGTCCGGTCCGGTTCGGTCTTCGGTCCGGTCCGGTCCTAAAAGGCATAATGTTGGGGTTTTTTGGTAAGACCGACTAGACTGGACCAGACCGACCGGACCGAAGACCGAATTGGTCCAAAACGCCAGACCGAGGACCGGACCGAAATACGGTCGGTCTGGTTTTCCGGTCCGGTCTGGTCAAACGGTCTGTATGCTCAGCCCTACTGTAAGGCGTGGAGTTTAAGGGTTAAATAAGCTAGACATTTGCGTTAGAGCTTAATTAGATTTTATAAAGCTAAATGGTAAATCTCTATTCAACTCTCTTCGAGGATACGACCCCGGACTAATAGTTATTACTTTTCCTAAAAGTATTTCTATCTCTAAACGGTAATTTATTACTGACCGCTTTACACGCGTCACTAAACTATTACGGGTTAAAGGATATAGGTTATTGGTTACGCTTACGGGTTAAATTAATGTGACCAGTGATAACCTAACACACATGACCCATGACCCATGTGAATTAGCCATTGTCACCGGTAATGCATGGGTCCATGACACTATAAACCACTACAACCCAATGCATATGACCCATATGATGTTAAATACCCATTAATTAATGTGACTAGTTATAACCTAATGCACATGACCCATGACCCATGTGAATTACCCATTGTCACCAGTCATGGATGTTTCGTAACATGACACTATAAGCCACTACAACCCAATGCATATGACCCATATGATGTCAAATACCCATTAATGAATGTGACTAGTGATAACCTAATGCACATGACCCATGACCCATGTGAATTAGCCATTATCACTGGTCATGCATGGGTTCCATTACACTATAAGCCACTACAACCCAATGCACATGACCCATGACCCATGTTAATTACCCATTGTCGATCACCAGTCATGTATTAGTCGATAACATAACACTATAAGCCACTACAACATAATGCACATGACCCATGACCCATGTTAATTACCCATTGTCACCAGTCATGGATGTGTCGTAACATGACACTATAAGCAACTACAACCCAATGAACATGACCCATGACACATGTTAATTACCCATTGTCACCAGTCATGGATGTGTCATAACATGACACTATAAGCAACTACAACCCAATATATTTTGTTTTAAATACATCGGTTTTATCATAAATAACTGATTTATTTATCATCGAAGTAAAATTTAACTTAATTTTAGGCACTAAATCTGAAAATTTCAGATCCCGCTTTATACTTTTCAAGTCTCCCGCCTACTCCGCCTCTTTTTCTAAAATCAAAACCCTATCAATTTTCCCCTCTTCCTGCTGCCCCCTCTTAGTTTTTCCCACTCACAGATACATAGACTTTTTCCCTCTTATTTTTTCATATATTTTTATTGGATTTCATCTCCACCACGGCCACACCTCTTTTGGTCATCATAAGAACACTGCCCACACTCTGGTTTGTTGAGGTATTTACATCAAATTTGCATAATACTTGAACTGAATCTTTAATTTGATGTAGTTATATATTTGTTTGAAGTTGATTTGCATGTTTTCTAATTCCTAGGTAATATCGATTAATTATTTTTTTTTAAATTGGGGTTATGTAGGATTGAGTTAGCTTACTTGATTAGTTTTGTATCATAAGAAATAGAGGCTATGTAAGTATAACAACCCAAGAATTTTCATCAAATGCAAAACCTATTTTACTATTATCACAATTGTACGGGGAAATTTTTCGCTTTATTACATTACTTATATATCTCAGTATGTCATAACTAAAGTAGACGAGCTCACGCAACCTATCTATGACAATCCTATCTTCATATATGTCAAGCAAACATCATAACATGTCAAGTCAATATCATCCTATCATCATTACAAAGTACATTATTCCTATAATGTACCATTCGCAACGTTATATCTAAACGGGCTTTAAACGGTTATCATATACCTCTAAACCCTAATTCCATGAATGATTAATATCTAAAGTGAATGCACAAGCCACTAAATCATATGTACAAGCAATATAAAACTTATTTGAATTATAAAATCTCTTCAAGTTAAAGTACAAGTCTCTAAAAGCTCAATGTACAAGTCATTAAGCATGACATCTAAAATAGCCATTTTACCTTCATTTTCATTCTAATTTCTTCACCATCACTTGTGTGCAAGCTACTACACTCAATATACAATGTGTAAACCCTAATTATTCTATTCATAAGCTTTCATACACATTTTACACTCAAAACCCTAATTCAAAAGTCAGAAACCCTAACCCGAGCAAAATAGTAAACCATGACTCGTTTCTTCATTTTTATCCATTGTAAACCTAAACCAATACTTAAATAAGTTATAATAACATAAATTACAACATTCTCAATCATATTCCATCATCATTTCATCATTCTACTTCAATTATACAAGAAATAAATCCAGAAAACCCTAATTGTGCCCTAATTGTAACTTTGACCCGTTTACTCATTTTCAGACTATCTCATTCTCAAACTTGTTTTATTACTTCTTTAATACTCTTTATACATCTTTTGTTACTCTCTGGTGTGGTAAGAAAAACACAAGGTCGCTAAGAAGAAAAGGTCGGGTTTAAAGTACTTGCTTGGATCGAACGAGCTTTATACTTGTTTGGACCGATCGAGTGGTTTCCTGCTTGGACCGAACGAGATTACTTCTTTGGGGACCGAACTAGCAAGAGGATCGAACTAGTTTTCACTTGAGGATCGAACGAGTTCATTTCTTCTAGGACCGAACGAGTTCATCCTTTCAAGAGCCGAACGAGTGTAAGATTGCAAGGATCGAACGAGTGACATCAACAAGGATCGAACGAGCAACATTCAGTGAGACCATCGAACTAGTGAAACCATCGAACTAGTGAGACCATCGAACTAGCAAGAGGATCGAACTAGTTTTCACTTGAGGACCGAACGAGTTCATTTCTTCTAGGACCGAACGAGTTCATCCTTTCAAGAGCCGAACGAGTGTAAGATTGCAAGGATCGAACGAGTAACATATAAAGGACCGAACGAGCAAGATTTTTGAGGACCGAACGAGGGGAACACAAAATCTTAACGTTTTAACAAATTTTCGGTTTTCGGTTTCGAGCATCGGTTGACTACACGACTTATAACATAGACCGTTGTGTTCGTGATTCGTTTTCGATCAACGTGGTATATTCGGATTTCACCGACGATTACCGTATCACTCCGCGAGATCAATAACATAAAACGTCATATATCTTTTAATTTGAAACGAAAGTGATGAAAAAATGGTGGGAAATTTTTTCATTAATTACCTAGAATTACAAAGTTACACATGCAGCCCCTAACTTTCAAGACCATTTTGAAGTTAGTCCATTGTTGCAACATTAACCTTCTAGTTAAAACTCGTTGCACCGTTAGTTCTTTCTTGTACAAACTTCAACGTTAGTCATTTTTAGCTCATCAATCTGAACGAAAGTTCAGATTTTCAATTTCAACAACGATTTTCAACATCAATTAATTTTTTGTTTTTAACGGTTTCTCTTGAGAATTTTGTAAAAACCCGCGAAGATACTATTCTGGGAGAGTTAAATATTCTAAAGACTGTAAAATCCCGTGAACGTTAATGATATCAATCACAACAACAATTCACTTTACCTACTTAAATCCGATATCCAATCACAACAACAAGAATGTCAAATTCAAATAACAATTGCAAACTCAACATCGAAGCTCTACATAACTGCCCTATCATGGAAGCGGTAGCAAAGATCGTCCACCAAAGTTAGCCCCCCCGCCCACCCGGGGTTTAAAGAATTACGTTCAATGGAATCCAGAATCACGAGATACATTGACACCACACCTAACCAGTAAACTCCATCCACTAAAGTCTCAATAAACTCATACATATATCAATGGGCTGAGAAAACAGTGCCAGCTGCTGAAGGTAGTTCTGAAACAACCACAGAAAGGTATATGGAGAACTATAAGAATGTTTCACAAGACATACGAGATCAACTGAATGCTGAAGCCAAAGCCGTTCAGATCATTCTCACAGGGATAGATAACGATATTTACTCCACAGTTGATGCTTGCCCGAATGCATGTGAAATATGGAAAGCCATTGAAAGGTTGAAACAAGGTGAATCAATTAATGTCAAGATCTTGAAACCAATTTATATTGGGAGTTTGGAAAATTCCATCACGAGATGGTGATCACTTGAAGTCGAATTATTCACGGATTTATAAGAATGATGAATGAGCTTGTCAAGATCATGTAATGTTACTAATCATCAAGTCAATGTCTAGTTCTTACTTCAACTACAACCAGAATGGCAAAGGTTTGTGACACTTGTTAAGCAGAGTCAAGAGCTGAAGACTTCGTCCTATCACAAGCTTTTATGACTTCTAAGCAACCCAGTAATGAAGTCAATGAGATACAAACTGAAAGACTAGCACGTCGCTAATCCACTTGCACATGTTGCTCCAACAACAACCAGTTTACCATCCTCCAAACATCCTAAACTCAAAACCACAATATCCTCCACCATATCGCAACAGTCACCAGAAACAGAGAAAAGCAAATGTACAATCTTCTGCTCCTACATATGATCCAGAACCTGTCTACAGGTTACTGAAGATTAATGAAATGTCAAAGGAAAGGAGATTGACAAACTCAGGGCTTTTTAATTTCTCACTCGTTCAAGAAAATCTACAAACCTACCAACAACAACCTTCGAACTTCATCAAACACCAGTCGAGCTAATCAAGAAAATTCTCTAAGAATTAACAGAGGAACTGGGTATGATCATCAGAGGGCAGTTAATGTTGCTGGGGCTAGGGAAAATGTAGGTACTCCGGTTGTGCAGAAGTCTGGGATTCAGTGTTATAACTGCAAGGAATATGGGCATGTATCAAGGGAATGTCAGAAACCAAAACGAGTAAAGGATGCAGCTTATCACAAGGAAAGATGTTATGGTGCAAACAAGAGGAAGCTGGGGTTCAATTGAATGCAGAACAAGCTGATTGGAAAGATGATACTGAATGAGAGTCCTGAAGAACAGAATTGGAAAGCACCAATAATGTACATGGCACAACTTCAAGAGGTTACTCCAGATTCAGTTGACACTTCTGGACCAATCTTTGATGATGAGCCAATGCATAAGGTACAAAACAATAATGACAACTATAATGTGTTTGCCATGGAAAATGAACATCCTGAGCAACCTGAATCTAGTAATGACATATATCTGGCGGAACAAGGTGACACCAATATCACTATTGATTCATTGGATATATGTTATGATAGAGATCAGGATGACCAGGATGATACTGATGATCTTGATCAAGAACGTGATTTGCTTGCTTCTTTAATTCAGAAACTAAAATGTGAAATTGATGACAACAAAAACCGAAATAAATTTTTGGAATCATCAAACAAGGCTTTAGTTGATAAATTGAAAGGTGAAATTAAGGATTTCAAAACTAAAAATAAAAGTTTAGAATCATCAAATAACCATTTCAAAGAAGCAAACAATGAACTGTCTAAGACTAATCAGTTGATGTTTAAAGACCTTAAGAAGTTCCAAGCGGAACTTGATAAGTATAATGATGTGAATTATGCGTCAAAGGTGGAAATTGATTGTGCAAAAGCTAAAGGGGATTTAATGTCATACAAAATCGATTTTGAAAAGTCATCTAATGCATATACTCGACAAATAAATGATTTAAATCAAACGATTTCGGATATGAAAAAGGAGCTTTGTGCACATCAAGAAACCATCTCCATAATGTCACAAGCAAAAGAGGCTCAGATTAAGCTTTACAAAACTCGTGAAGACAAGGAACTTGATAAAGTCATTGCTTTAGAAAACAAAGTCAAGGTTTTGAATGATATTGTATATAAAACCGGCCAATCTGTTCAAACAATGAATATGCTTAATCGTAATTGTAAAACGAGTTTTGCAAAACCTGAGTTCCTCAAGAAAGCTCAAAGAGCGAATCCTCGTCTGTATGATATAGGTTGCTATAATGATAATCTTGCGTTAATGTTAGCCCCTGAATCTGACGAAACGATTCGTCTTGACAAAGAAAGTCGATCAAAATTAAGCGATTTAATCAGACCGTTTGATTATGACCAGTTGAATAATCTTTATGATTTGTTCGTTCCACAACGGGAAAAGTCGGCTGAACAACACTATTTTCCAAAAACGTCAAAGATGAGTCATACATCTTCTAATAAGGAATTTTCCAAAGAGTCTTTTCGTAAACAAACAACTTTGTTAGAAAAACGAATGGATGAATCCATTCCTTGGGATCAAAAGTGTAAAAGCTCTAAAGAACTTTTCAAGATTAAAAAGAGTGTTGACACGATTTTTGATGGAGTGGAACGTTGCAAACAAACAATCGCTAAAAGAACATATTTTGGTAACATAGATCCTTTCATTCAAAACACAATCGAAGGAAATTTTTGCCCCCAAATTAGAAGAATCAATGCGGACTTAGAAAAATTTCACTTGTGTTTGAACGAGGAAATGGTTGCTGATTTGAGATACTTTAATTCTCTTGAACATGAAGTAGACACTCTCAAATCTCAACTGGAAACTCAAAAAACACAGTTTTTGAATGAAATCGACCGACTTTCAAGGGAATATTACTATGCTGATCACATGAATGCAATACTTGGTGTGTACACTGATCTGGATGAAGTTACTAATTTGCAATGTGATTACTTGGAAACTTTGGAAAAATGTGAACATCTTGAAAAAGAGCTTTCAAAAAGTAGAACAATGTCAAAGAGTTTTGAAGCACTTCAGAAACATGCGATTAATCTTGAACTTGATTTACAACAGTGCAAAGAAAAGATAAAAAAATGACAAGACAAATCCTTTCAAAGAAAATCCGGCAAACATATTTCTGAAAGAACGTGAACTTAGTTTTGAAATTCAAACTTGAAAGCTCAATACAAGACAAAGGAATTGCAATAAGTGAGTTGAAAAAACTCATATGAAAAGTATGAAAGCAAATCAGTGGAAACTAATTTGAAAAAACCATTGTGTTATTCGACAACCGAATGCTTTTAAAAGTCAAAGACAATCCATTTTAGGTAAACCAGCTATTTTTTCAGATTCTCTTGCAAAGAAAGATTTCTCAAAGTCAAAGACAGTTACCAAACAAAATGTGTCAAATGATTTTTCAAAACCAGTCACTGCACAGATTTTGCCTCAGAATAGGTTGCCAATTGTCAAGAACACAAATGTGATCGCACCAGGAATGTATAAAGTGCACACAAAGACTAATCAAACTAGAACACCTCAGTTGCATCAAGACATTAGGAAACCTAACAAACGTGTGTCTTTCTCTACAGGAGTAATTCCCAATACTAGTGTTAGCAGACCACAGCTTAAGAGCAATCATCTGGAAGATAGAGTCATGTCTAACAATAGTCAAGGGAAGAAGCAAGAAGTAGAAGACCACCGTAGGAAGTTTAAGTTTTCAAATAATAAAACGTCTAATAACTGCGTGTAAATGACAATGTATGAATGCTCAGACCTCGAATTTAACTTTGTCTGTGTTACTTGTGGAAAGTGTGTGCTAAATGACAATCATGATTTGTGTGTTCTACATTATATAAATGGCGTGAATTCTAGGACTAGACAACCAATGGCTGTGCCTGTTCGTACTACAAAACCCAAGCATAATGTGAACCAATCTGTTGCAACATCCAGTAAGAAAACCGTTGCAACAGACTCCACTGTCAAGAAATCTAGAAACATAACTAGGAAGTTATTTATATGACAAATCTTAGTAAGACATGCAGTTGGTGGTATCCTAAGTATACACCATCTGGATACAAATGGAAACCTAAGTCTCAAAAAGGAAATGTTAACCCAAACGTTAGTATGCCTCTAGGAAATGCATCTAGAACTGCTAATATTTTGGAACATAAGACTCCTAGGTGTTCCACTGTGTCCAAGTATCCATTGTCTGTCTAATTCTTATGCATCTCCGTCGAGATAACTCTATTCATCGTAGACTCTGGGTGCTCAAAGCACACATGACCGGAAATCTCAGCTTCTAACTAATTTTTGTGGAAAAATTATCTGGGAACGTGAAATTTGGAAAGATCACATTGCACCAATTCATTGGTTATGGAGATCTGGTTCAAGGAGCCATTACGATCAAACGGGTTATTACGACGAGGTCTAATCACAATTTTATTCTCCGATTGGTCAATTCTGTGATGCGGTTTAGAATTGGTTGCTTTTTCGGAAGTCTAACCTGTTTACATCCGTGATTTGAAGGAAATGATCTCTCAAAGTTCTCGTGGCTACAGATTTGTATTCCATTCGCTCTTCCAAGACTCAACAACTCCCAATCAATTTTCTTAATGGCTAAGCAACATCGTCTCAAGCATGGTAATGGCATCGTCTTCCTATCTCATTAAACTTCGACACCATCAACTAGCTTTCAAAGAATAATATTGTGAATGCCTTCCAAAATTGAAATTCGGTCAAAGAACATATGTGATCATTCTTGTGATTTGGTGGGAACGCAAAAAGAAAAGTCTTTTCACACTAAAACTACCCCGAGCTTCTAAAGACGGTTACAACTACTACAACAGTGGAACTTATGTGGTCCAATGCGGTAGAAAGCTTTAATGGAAAGTAAATATGTTCATGTAATTGTTGATGAATACTCCCTATATACTTGGACCCACTTCTTGAGGTCCAAAGACGAAACACCAGGAGTTTCCTTGATATTCCTCACACTGTGTCCAAAAGAGGACTTCAAGCCAAGTGACAACAGTTCGAACTGACAAAGGCACGGAATTTCATTATAAATCTCTCATGCATACTTTGCAAAATGAGTGAATAAGACACTAAACGTCATCTGCTCGAACACCAGAACAAAACGGCGTGTCGAAAACGGAACTCTAACTCTTGTAGAGGCTGTTCGAACAATGCTAAGCGCCGCTAAAGTTCCTTTGTTACTCTAGGCTGAAGCAATTCACAGCATGTTTTTAACTCAAAACCGTTCATTAGTAATTCTCGACATGAGAAAACACCTATCAAGTATCATTAATTGGCCCGAAAACCGTCATCAAGTTCTTTCACATCTTTGGTTCGTATGCCTACATCATCAAGTATGGTGAAAATCTTGATAAAATAGAAGAAAACAGGTATGCCTGTATTTTTTTTGGGTATTCATACTCAGGTCAAAGGCGTACAGTTTATTTAACAAGAGAACAAGAATGATAGTTGAAACAATTCATGTTAACTTTGACGAATTGCCTCATATGGCGTCAGATCACGTCAGTTCTGACCCCGGTCCACAATGTTCAACAACGGTACTTGAACAAGACAGTTTAAGTCCCGGTCCACAAAGTCCAGAAAATGTTCCTCAAGTTGCTGAGACAGTAACAACGTCAAATGAGCTGGAATTGCTTTATAGTCCGATGTTCAGTGAATTACTCAATGGAACTTCTCATGTTGTGTCAAAGTCTTCCGCTGTACATGCTGCTGATAATCCCGATAAACGTCAACAACATAACACAACTCACACTTCTACAACAACCGATGTTGCAGATCCACCTCCATTGAACATTCATTCAACACATCAAACTCCAACTCAAGTACCAACTGACACTGCACATGGAGAACATTATTCAAGCAGAAACAAATACATAAAATGCATCAATTTGACGACGAAAATTTATCACATCTTTAGTATCCCAAGTACAAAACAAGGGGAGACATCGAGTCTCGTCATGTGATACTTCCAAACATGCATACTTTCCATCAACATAAAAACCCACATCCCTTCCCACAACTTGGACAAAATATCATCCATTAGAACAAGTCATTTGAAATCCTCTGAATCAGTGAGAACAAGACGTCCAGCTAGAAACAGATGGCGATATGTGTATTTCGCACTCACCGTGATCGAACCGAACCAAAGCAACATCAAAGAGCCATGGCTGATTCGGCATGGTCGAATCAATCAGGAAGAACTACAACAGTTTGATCGATAAGATGTATGGGGTAATTTAGTCCGACAAACCACTTGCAAAAATGTCATTAACTTAAAATGGCTCTGGAAAACAAACGTGTAGAGGAAAAACTGTCAATCGTAACAAATCCTCTGTAGCTAAGGGATAAGCACCAAAAGAAGGAAATTGGATTTTCGAAGAGTCATTTGCACCATTCTCGGTGGAAGCTGATCGATTGAGTTCATTGCGTATGCTGCACAGCAAATAATTTACCAGTTACAAATGGACGTTAAAACAGCATTTCCTTTACGACCTCTAAAAGAAGAAGCGTACAAATAACCAACCATAGGATTTTTGTTGACCCATATCATACCGACAAAGTCTACCCGTCTCAAGAGAAGCATTATAAGGTCTCAAACAAGCACCAAGAGCGTGGTATGATAACTCCGTCCAACTTCCCTGGTATCCACGATTCTCCAAAAGGTCATTGATCAACTCCTGTTCATAACTAAACATAGGGAAGACATACAGTTTGTGTCAAATTTAAACGTTGATGACATAATTTTTGAGGTGCTACGAACCCCAAATCTTTCAAAACGATTGAGGAAAACTCATGCACAGCAAGTTTGACATGTCTATGATGGGGGAGCTGAAAATACTTTTAGGAATTCCAGATCCACCAATCCCCTCGTAGTATCTTTATAACCAGCAAAGTATGTCTCAATAATACTTAAAAAGCATGGTATAGACCTTCAAGTGATAGCATGGTACACCAATGGCTACAAAACACCTTGATAGCTGAGCATAGATGTGGAACTCCGTGCGACAAACAAATATCGAAGTAGGTCGGAGCCCTCATGTACCTAACAGCAAGTAGACCAGGATAGGTTCCATGCAACATGATTTGCTCGCTAAACAAGCGAAACGACGAGAAACATCTCACTGCGGTTAAACTGATCTTTTCGGTAACCTTAAAGACACATATAACATGGTCCTTTGGTATCCGAAGGACACTAGTTTTGAACTTACAGCCTTTTCAGATTCGGATCACGTAGGATGTCTCGATTCACGTAAAAGTACATCTGGTGGCATATAATTTCTAAGTGGTGATAAGCTAGTAAGATGGTCGTCCAAGAAGCAGGACTGCACTTCAACGTCTTCAGCAGAAGCCGAGTATGTGTCTTTATCTGCGTGTTGCGCTCAAGTTCTATGGTTAAGAACTCAGCTCACAGATTATGGCTTTCACTTTGATAAAATACCCTATTATGTGACTCAAAGTGCAGTCCCATAGCCCATCTCGTGCAATCCAGTCCAGCATTCCCGTACCAAGCACATCGATGTCAGATATCACTTCATAAAGGAACAGGTTGAAAAGGGTATTGTTGAATTATTCTTTGCGGAACTGTAAAATACAGTTAGCTGATTGTTCACTAAAGCGTTATCGGAAGATAAGGATTAAAGTACTGTCAGACACTCGGTAAGAGATGTTAGACACCCAGATTGAATGGAGGATCCTGGCAATGAATCTGCTTTGATCCAATCAACATCAATTTGTAATATTTTATTCTCTCCTGTTTCTTATATAGAACTAATGAAAATTTTTTAAACAGAAATACAAAAATATAAAACCAACAAAAAGAAAATAGAAAAATATAAAACCTAGAAAAACAAAATATAAAAATTAGAAAACTTTCAAAAATACCAAAAAGATTATTCTCGACATGTATCTTGGAATCGATAATTTTGGCGTACCTAGAAATGTCGATTAATAACGACACGGCGTGTACATGAAGTTCGGCGAGAATTTCAATGCTTCAAAACATGTCATTATCTAAATTTTTCTCAATGACTTATGTACATTTCAGTGCATAACTCGGTCTCGAATGTAAAAGGGAAGTGTACGCTTCAGTGCGCTTACTCTAAAATAGAAGAGAAGTCTTCTATCATGTTTTTAAAATCGTTGAACACAATTTTTCAAAAAGAACTTTCAATTTCAAAATTGTCTAACTATAATTTGTGGTAATTATTCCAAAAAAGTGGATTTGTTAAAATTGTAGTGATACAACACCCCTTCTCGAATATTTTTAATAATTGTAGTTCGTAGAATGTCTTTTATTTGAATCAATTTCTGAGGGGTAGATTTTTTAAAAACAAAGCCATTAATGTGGTTAGGGTACATCCATAAATGGATAAATTTTTGTATCCAAAACGCATTCTGGAAATTAAAATTTAGGAAACTTATAATGTCAATTAATAATATATAGCTGTTTCACTAAGAGCATTCACACCGTCTCAACATTTTGTGTGTCATGTTAATTTATTTCATTCTAATGTCAAGTTTTAATAAATATAGGTATCCCACATATACAGTTGTAAAGGGACTATCTGTAATCTGAATCATGCAAATCGTGGTTATAATTTTTCTCCCCAGTGGAAATTTTTTTCATGTCAAATTTTAATCAATTGGTATTCAAATACTAAAAGATTTATTATTTAAAATAAGGGGAGAAAATGTGATTAAAAATTTATAGACGAAGGTGATCTTTAAGACTCTAAGGTGCAACATCTCTCCTTCATGGCTAAACAATTTCGAATCCTCGAGCAACATGTGTAGTGGGAATGTAATTGAAAAAAAACAAGACAGAAAATGGTTTTTATGGTTACGAGTCTTTATACCCAACAACCTATAAATTTCACGACGATTCTGAAGTCATAAGGTGTGTAAGGATAGGTAAAGACCTACTTAATCCAACCAAACAAGAGGGATCTACACAGGACACTCCATAGTTAAAATAGCAGTCCTTAGGTATGGATGGAGATGAAATGAGTAAAAGGGAAAATCCGACTAAGATTGAGCTAACACTGGAACAATCACAACAGGTGTTAGTAATGACGTCTTGTAAGTGTCAATGAAGGGGTTGCAGAATTAAAATCATGTATGATAAAGGGTGAAAAGAAAGAAGACCTCCTACACCTTAGGCAGAAAACCGGGTCATACAAAATCTCTATCAAGAATCACAAAATATGGATTGGAGTCGATAGTGTAGGGAGAGACGACATCATGGACCCGAGTGATGCAATGCACAACCGCTTCGCATCCATTCGGGTTTTCTTCTCAAGAAGAAACTCGTCTCCATTTGTGCACGGAGAGAACACCGTTTATCGATTGATATCTCACTTCCGATTTGGTTGATGGATTGAGATAGGTGGCATGGTCCTGTGCTCCAGCCTCCATTACTTAAACCAAAGTGCACAAATCGAGTCTAGAGCCAGAAGAGATCAAATTATAAATCTCATTAGGACACAATGTCAAAATACACTTGTTGAACACCATAAAGTTCACAAGTTGTAATACAGAGTCCTACGCATTATCCTTGAGATCTTGCCAGAACATCCGAGTGATACTTAAGTATTCACAGTGAAGATGGAAATCCTGCTTGAGCCAACATCAAACAAGCTCTTGGTAGGTGACTTGCAAGATTTCCTATATGAAGTAGCATATGAATTAACTGGATATCAATTTTGGACCATGTAAATGAAATTGACGACTTAATCAGAAATATAGATAACTATCAGATTTCACTCTTACCGTGTTGTCCTACTTTGAGACTTCTAGGTAATGATAACTAGCAAGCATGTTAATCTCATACAGTCTGAGTTAGAAGATCCTACGCTTTGAGCTGGAAGCCCTGTCCAAGGAGATTCCTTTGAATCTACCTATCACAGTATAGTATTTAAACTATAAAAAAGGAAACCGTGATGTTAATGCAACCAAGACAAGATGAATGCTAAAGCCATATTCATCTTATTGCTAAATGTCTTATTTAAGGTTTAGACGACGGTATTGCACCTCATTCCAGCGAAGTCTGATCATAAACCACAGCACATACTCAAGCTTTTAAAGTCAATCGTTTCAAACAACAAGAATAGTTGATTTCTAATCATCCCCACATCAAATAGCATCAAAGTCAAGATAAAGAAATCATCAATTGGGGATGTTTTAGACTTTATAATCATAGGTCAACAGAATGTAACAATATGACATGTTTGGACAAGAGCACAATTTGATCAAGAAAGTCAAATCAAGATATTCAAGTTCCAAGGAGATGGATCAAGATAACCGATCTCAAGAACTCAAAGTACAAAAGATAAATGCTCAGATCCAAGATCACCAAGCATGAAGATCAAACCATTACAAACAAGACAAGACAAAACAAGGCAAAGCATAAACGTCAAAGTCATATCTTCAACGTCATCGGTAGTAACGGAGAGTTTGAAGAAAGAGACCCTCAACATTGGGGGAGATTGTTGCCTTAAATTTTATTCTAAGTCGAAAAGAATGTTTTTCGTCTTATTAGTCATAATTAGTCTTGTTTGAAGTAATAGCTAGTCGGGTCAACGGGCTAGGATTGTAAACAAATATTGTCCTGTTTGGGCTCAAAAGCCCAAGATTTATCCAAGCCCGGCCCAAGTAGCAAAGCCCACATGCCCACTTATGCTCAGGGTATAAAAGAACCCTCTCCACACAGGAGAGGGTTGTTGGTTACCATTTGCATAGTTTGAGTATGAGTGTAATCTTCCATTCTAGTTTCTCTCTAATTAAATCTTCCAACTTTTCTTTCTCTCTCTTCTACTTTTTTGCTTATTGTATAGCATATGTTGTGAAATGGATTAAGTTTGGGATAACAGTGTTTCTGAACAAGAGTCATTCGTCCACACTTGTCTTGTTGTTCTATAATGATACTCAAGATTCTACTAAGAAAGAGTCCGACACGTTTTATAAATATACAAGTTATGACATGACACTGTACTTAAAAGACACTCTGAATTGGCACTTAATACTTGTAACATGTATTATAGAAAGATAACATATGAAAGTGAACTTAAATTAGCTTTAGTTGAATCAATCTAATTTTTAACATTATTATATTTCAAAGATAATCAATTTAAAATTTTGTTTCCCTATACACAGAGTTTTAAGTCACCTTTTGTTAGTAATCTACGTGTTTATTGAAATTAGCCTTTTGAATCCTTAAGTATGATTGAATCTTTTTTTAAGTGCAAACTGCGAATTCGGACTCTAATTATGGTATTGCAAAATTCGTGGTCAAAAGGATTATCTGAAATTCGCTCATAAAGTCAAATTGTGCTAATTCGTGTCTAAAGGAATTCCTTGCGAATTCGGGGTACTAAAGGTGTTTTGCAAATTCGTATACTAAGGATACCTACGAATTCGTATACAATTACCACCTGTAAATTCAGACGCCTAAGGCATACTGCGAATTCGTATTTAACTAACACCTGCTAATTCGTCTACAACTGTCACCTGCGAATTCGTATACAACTATTTCTGCTAGTTCGTATAACACTATCGCCTGCAAATTCGTGGACAACGTGGACTTGCAAATTCGTATTCAACTAGGTCTGCGAATTCGGATTTGTTTAACAAATTCGAGTAGTTCATGTGTGTTTTTCCTTTTAACATTTACTTTTAGCCTCATAGCATTCACAAGATTATTTATGACAGCTTAGAAACACAGATTCAAGGACAATTATTCAGCAAGCCATTTCAAGGAAAACATTCCTACCAAAAACATGCATATCATATATGAATCTTAAGGCTCATTTTAGATCAATGATGTATATAATACATGTTTCACACAAAACCCACAAACTTTTTCTATAAAAACACAAAAAACGCATATGACGACACACAAAATCAATCAAATCCAATTCATATGTTATTTTTATCAAGAACTGTTATGAACAAGTCAATTACATCCTTAGAGGAACAAAACCCCTCAATCAATTTGAGTTTTTATTCAGTTTTAATTTTTGAAGAACCCTAATTGAATACTTAGGGTTTTCTTGATCAAATCCTTATAAAAACGTGATTTGACTAAGTTGTAGGTTCATTAGGATGTAAGGAACATAGTTCAAATTATACCTTAAGCACGAAATTGGTTTGAAGTGGAGTATGAAGGAGTGACGATCGTGTGGAGGGTTTTGAGAAAGAAAAAGGTTAAGTGTGATTTGTGTGTGTGTGTGTTTGATCATGAAACAGGGGTGGGGTGGGAGTGTTATGAGACAAATTTTGTTTTTAACACTTTCACCCCCTTAAACATTCATATCTTTAGCATTTTTGATATTAAGTTGTATAGGAAATAACAAGTTAGCACAATGGCACATTTAGTCCCTATAGTTTTAACTAATTTAACCTAACAGCTTAAATTTGCACATATTCTCACTCAAGGCATAAACAAATAACATTTTAGGCACACAGAAGCTAGAAGTTAACTTTCCTTTGAAGATGATATTCAGTTATTGTTTAAAAAACTTTATTCCTTTTATCAATTGACCTTTTGAAGAAGATTTTTGACATTTGATCCCCCTCAAACATTGACCCGTTTTCTATTTAAAGAGCTATAGTCGTTGTTTGAGAGGACTAATGTCTTTGAAAAAACATTTTCTGATGAAGCACTGTTTAATTAATGAAAACAATAAACACCATAGCAAATAAGATTTCTCTTATTTTGACACATAAGCGCACTGACACGTACACTTATGGAAATATAAGAAGCACGGGTTGTGATGCAAAGTAATCACAAGCCTTTGCATGATCATAAAGTAGACCATGCCCGAGAATAAATTCCCGTTGAGAGGACAAGTCTCCTTTTTGACGGAATACTTACCTTTAAGATGATGACCGGGTTGCTATCTGAAATAATAGCAAGCCATTTGGCATGTTTTGAAAACATTTAGAACTTCTGCTCGAACTTCATTTACAGCCTCATATCATTATTGAATGACATTTCTAAGACCGTAAATGTTATTGATTTTCATAAGACATGCCATTATTACCTCTTTTTATATTTTCTGATTTTTAAAAAAATTTTCTTTGGTTTTATGAGTTTTATATTTTTGTATATTGATTTTATAAAAAAATTCTGAAAAATGAAAAATCTCTTTGGTTTTTATGGTTTTAGTGTATATACATATGATACAGGATATTTGAATAGGTACCACCACTATTCATCAACTTCATCTGTCAATTGTTCAGAGTCTCCGGTGTAAAACATCGCATTCCCAGCTTGTTGATAAGAAATTCAATTCTTTCCTCAGCATTGGGGTTTTAGTGAAATGTCCCGCTAGTTGATACTCCGAGTTGACAAAGTAAAGTTCAATCACACCATTCTCAACAGCCTCCTTATACTTGAAATCTGATGTCCTATATGCTTCGACCAGGAATGTTGAACATTGTTGCAGCTTAAAGCAATAGCGCTTTTGTTATCACAGTACATTGAAATTTTATTAAATCCAAGGTCATAGTCGGTAAGCTGTGATCTCATCTAAAGAATTTGAGCACAACAATCCCGACATAGCATATATTTCATCTCCGTACTGATATTGCAGCGCTTTCTAGCTTTTTGGATGATCAGGCAAACACGTCGTTCAAAAAAAAAATACCCTTCCAGAAACTGCATACTACAGATGTGCTACGAACGTGATAACTGACAACCAGCATGAATCCGCATCTGCAAAGGCAGTTAAGCAATCAAAGAATCCTTCAGATACCATAGACCCCGATTAAGGTTCCTCTTAGATACCGAAAGATCCTTTTGACCACATGTAATAGTGCTATTCAGTTAGTCTCCTAGAAACTGCATACTACCAGATGTGCTACGGCGTGTATCTTGACAACAAGCATGATCCGCATCTGTAAATACTGTTAGTGCAATTGAAGAATCCTTCGGATACCATAGTCCCCAATTGACGGTTCCTCTATGATACCGAAAGATCCTTTTGACCGCATGTAAGTGCTTTTCGGTAGGCCTAGCTTGATACCGGGCACACATGCATATAGCAAATTGTAGGTCAGGTCTACTGGCAATGAGATAAAGGAGGGTGTCAATCATGCCACGATAGTGTGATGGATCAACGACTTTCCCTTCTTTATCCTCATCCAGTTTAGATTTCTTCACCATGGGAGTATCCACTGGGTCACAAGAGTCAAAACCGTATTTCTTTAAAGATTCAAGGGCATATTTTGACTGGTTAATAAAGATGCCTCTGGGATTTTGAAAAATCTATAGTCCTAAGAAAAATGAGATTTTGCCCATCATTGACATCTTAAATTTTGAACACATGGTTTTAGCAAATAGGTCACAAAGTTCAGGTGTAGATGCAGCAAAGATAATATCATCGACATATACTTATACCAGAAGTAATTCCTTGCCTTCCTTACGGATGAACAGAGTAGGATCCACTAAGCCTTTGGAAAAGTCTTGGGATATTAGGAACGAAGACAACATGTCATATCACGCGTGTGGAGCTAGTTTCAAACCATAAAGAGCTTTCTTTAGCTTGTACATGTGATTGGGGTTATCTGGATCCACAAAACCGTCCAGCTGGCTAACATAAACCTCTTCCCGTAAATTACCATTCAGAAACGCAGTCTTGACATCCATTTGGTAGACAGCCATGTTCATGTGAGCGTTAAACGCGAGAAAAATCCTTATAGCCTCTAATCTTGCAACCGGAGTAAAAGACTCTTCAAAATCAATTCCCTCTTTTTGACGGTAACCAGGAGCCACTAATCGAGCCTTGTTCTTTAGAATACCTCCCAGTTCATCTAGCTTCACTTTGTAGTTTAGAATACCTCCCAGTTCGTCTAGCTTCACTTTGTAGATCCACTTCAAAGTAATCACCATAACTTTGTCTGGTCGGGGTACGAGCTCCCATACTTTAAGGCGTTCGAACTCATTGAGCTCTTCTTGCATTGCTTCGATCCAGCAGGATTGAGTCAACGCATCTTTATATGTCTTGGGTTCAACAATAGTGAGGAAAGCATCGTAGTAACAGAACAGAGCTTGCTCATGTAACTACAGCCTTGTGGAAACTGGTCTTTCGAGTGCACCGATTATATTTTCAAGTGGATGATCCTTAGTCCATTTGCTATTATGTTCAGGATTTTGGTGATCGGGATGCACAGATGTATGAATAGAATCCGATGATGAAGATTGATCAGAAGGAACTTCTGGAATTAGAACACCAAAGTACGGATCATTACCCATATGTGCAACTTCAATATCATGATTGTCTTCTTCAACATCGCTAGGAATGATGGGAGGTTGAGTTTCGTGTGTTGTTTAAGAGTTACTTGGTGATGGTGCATCTTGGTCAACTGTTGTTGAGGAAGGTGAATCGGTTGATACAGCGGGAACTGGAGCTTCTACTTCCATAACTGGAGCAATGTCTTCAGGGGCTGGTAAATCAACACTGGGTAGAGGAGCGAGTAATTCATCAAACATCAGTTGAAATAGAATATCCCAGTCAATTTGTGAAGGTGGTACAGGCGGTGTTGAAAGAGTATGGTTTGGTACGAGTCCTGAACTGATTATTGCATGAGTCATTCCATGAAAAGCGAGTCCTGAACTGCTTTGTTCAAAAGCCATCGCAGTCAGCTCATCAAAGTCTACATGAATTGTCTCAATGATTCGTCTGGTATGTCAGTTGTAAATTCAAAATGCTTTCTTTGTGGGTGCATAACCAATGAAAATACCAATATCAGCCTTCGGTTGTAACTTACCCAAATTTTCACTATCATTTGTCGGATAGCAGAGTGCACCAAATACATGGAAAAATGATAGGTCAGGAGGTTTGTCATGTAAAAGCTCATATGGTGTTTTGCTGTGACGAAGGCATATGATGGAACGATTTTGGGTGTAACATGCGGTAGCAACTGCTTCTACCCATAAAAATAACGGAGCTTTTGCAAAAATCAACATTATGTGGGCAGCTTCAATTAGTGTACGATTACGTCTTTCAACGACACCATTTTGCTGTGGAGAGCGAGCAACAGATGTTTCATGAAAGATACCAGTCTTCTCATAATATTCACGCAAAGTTTGATTAACAAATTCAGTTCCATTATCTGTTCTGATTCTTCGGACAGTCACTTGAAGCCGCACTTGGATCAACTTGAGAAACTTGATTATGAAATCTGGAGCTTCATCTTTTGACCTTAAGAACTTAACCCATGTGAATTGAGAGTAATCATCGACAATGACGAGGATGTACTTTTTTCCATTAACACTCGCGACACGCATTGGTCTACAAAGATCTATGTGCAAAAGATATTGTTTTTCTTGGTTGGTGTCTTCAGATTTAGGTTTGTATGGTTTTTCTTGCTTTTTCCCATTGCACAAGCAGAACGTAAATGGTCCTTTTCAAATTTAAGCTTAGGGAGACCACGAACAAGACTGTGTCTAGCTAAGTGGTTAATTGCACCAAAGTTCAGATGAGACAGACGTCGGTGCCATAGCCAGGACTTAGTCTTTGAGGCCTTTGACAAGAGACATATGGGAGAGGACACCATCATATCTCCAAGAGACAGAGTGTACAGATTGTTGCCTCGAGATCCAGTCAATAGATCAACACCTTCTAAATTACGAATGAAGCAGGTGTGTTGACGAAAAGCAACTTCAAGGTTCGAATCACAAAATTGCCCAACGGAGAATAAGTTGTGTCCAAGTCCTTCCACGTAGTAAACCCTTGATATCATAACATTCCCAATCTGATAATCACCATAACCCAATATCTTTGCCACGTGATCATTTTCGAATTTAACTGTACCCAAAAACTTATTGACGAAATTGGTGAGCTGAGAGCGATCTCCGGTCATATGCTTGGAGCAACCGGAGTCCAAATACCAGAGAACAATTTGGACGACCTGCATTCAATAAGAGAAGAAGATGGAACATTGGAAACTTTGGATCCCCGAGATTGACTGGGTTCCTTTTTGTTAGCAGATAGAGTTTTGGGAACCTTAGTTTTGCTATCAGGAACATTAGTTTTAGATTTCCTAGGTTTCCTTGAGTAAACCAATGTTACAACAGGCTTAGGTGTTTCATTTTCTAGGGCAGTTGGTTTCCTATGGGGAACTTCAGTAGTTGTGGTAATCCTAGTTAAAGGGCACGCGTTTCCTACTATAGTGAATGTTCGTCCAGTAGGTCTCCAGATGTATCCAATTTTTGTAAACACCTTTCCTGTTGGTTTCCAAACTTTCTTCTTTGAATTTTTCTTAACAGATTTAGATTTATTACGAGCATTCACATTATTGATAAAATCAAGAACACACAAATCATGATTAGCAGAAAGCATGCAACCATTACACTTAACACATTTTAGTTTAGAATTCGCATTAAGCCTGGAATGCTGCACATGAGCAGTTCCTTTAGATTCAACAACACAATCTTTATTTTTCAAACTAGATTTAACTTTCCTAGGGTGGGCTTCTACTTTATTCTTCTGAGTACTACTTGGTGTTTGCCGAATCTTATCTTTCTTTGTATTGCCTGAAGGCTGTGATCCGCTAGCACTAGTAGACGGTTTTACTCCTGTAGAAGACAACATAGGTTTGTTAGAAACTAGGTTTGATGTAGAGGTTGTTTTTGTGATTGTGTTTCCTGAGGATGTGACGGGCTTAGTAAATCTAACATTGATTGAGTATTATTGAGATTCAAAAGGTGATCCATACTGTGAAGATTGATAAGGTGAAACAAATTGTTGATGTTGAGAGTTCTGGTAAGAGTGCTGATGAGATTGATAAGGAGACTGTGTCATTTGGTGAGATGCAACTAAAGCAAGAGTAATCGGAGACACATTCATGTCATCAATTGAACTTCATTTGCATGTCGTTTCATGTAGTTTCCAAGTGATCAATGAATCTGATCAACATTAGTAGTAGCACATCTTTGACCCAACTTAACATCATTGATGAATTTGCCTCCAGTCATTTAGGAAGAGTGTCAGAAACATAGTATTGACTTGAAATTGCTCCAGTGCATCTTGTAAATATTCATATTCATTGATAACAGAGTGAATCTCAAGTATACTCGTGGTAACGACTCTCTCCCTTTCTTGTATGTAAACTTATCAAATTCATCGTACAACTTACACTCTCGTTCTTGCTTTGTTAACGACGTTCCTTGCAATAGCATGTCCTAAATTTTTCTCCCAAATAACCTTGGCTACAATAATGTTTTGACTAACAAGAGCAAATAAATTTCAGTTGGAAAGGCCTTGTAGAAAGAATGATGGTTTTATTGCTTTGATGTCATAATTCCCAGCTTGAATGGTTTCTTCTGCAGAGTTAATTCCATATCATCCTTTGGTCTAGTTACAACCATCCATGTCATTGTTGGCCCAAACAAGTGGACCTTTTCAACATGAAGCTAGAATCAATCTAAAAACCGTGAGGTCTATTCATCATAAAAGTTTCCATTCTTTTCTGCTTTTCCACGAGTTATACAAGTGTTTTTCAAGCATCGGTGGTTTATTGTCACCACCCGAGAGAAGTAACTTATCAGCAAGAGTCATCATTGATAAATGGGTATTTTCAATGATTACCGTTTGATCGAGCGGAGATAGAAAGTAATTGTGTTTGATGGTGTTGTCTTTTATGTTTTTTAAGTCTTGAAACTATACGGGATTTTACAATTCTTGACAAAACCGAGAAAGCAATTGAGTGTTTCACGGGATTTTACAAGTCAAAGAAATAAACCGTATAATTTTGATAAAGCAATTTTGAGTTTTAAGTAAATGTTGCGAATTTGAATGATTAAGTGAGATTTCAAATTTGTGTCCTTAAAAAATTGCAAATTCAGGTATTTAGGATAAATTGTAAATTCGTGTCCTTAAGAACACTGCCAATTCGTGTCGAACTAGAAATTGCAAATTCGGGGACACAGGATTGCAATTTCGGAGTCTTCTGAAAGATTGCGAATTCGAAGCCTTCAAAAAAATTGAAAATTCGTTTGATTCTAGAAACTATGAATTCGGGTGAAACACAAATTGCTAATTCAGATGAGACTAAAAACTACGCATTCGGGTGAAACACAAATTGCTAATTCAGATGAGACTAACATATGCGAATTCGAGTGAAACACAAATTGCTAATTCGGATGAGACTAAAAATTGCGAATTCGGGTGAAACACAAATTGCTAATTCGGATAAAACTAAAAATTGCTAATTCATGTAACACACTGACGAAACTCAAAATCATTAAAACACAAAAAGACACCTTTTTTATTGTTTTTTCCCAAAATTTCTTGTACAACTAGTATTCTTAAACCTATAGGTACCTTAAAAATGATAACTTTTTGGTTTTTAAGCCGAAAATTTCAAAATCAAGATTTGTACTTTATAAGGTTTTTTGAAAACAAAAGATGAACAAAAATGAATTTTTCTTTGATCCAAAGCAAATACACCTATATCCAAATACACCAATATCCCTAAGATACAAGATTAAATTTACCAAGTAAAAATGACCTTATATTGTATTGTAAAGGCTTCGAATACAAAAGAAAAGAAAGAAAGAAAAACGTACGGAATAACAAGCAAAAACGAACCACAAACCAAACACAAAAACTAAGCAAATCACTCCATAGATCTTGATACCAATTGAAGAATACTTGTAATCATTGATATATGAACCAAGAACTAGTGAGAGAAAGTGGATGGAATGATGTATTTTCTAGAGAGAGAAAGTGAATAACATAGAATGCATAAAGTGAAAATGAGAATACAAACTAACCAACACCCTCTCCAAGGCATGAGAGGGTATTTATTACCACAAATATTTTGGCCGGCCATAATGGGCCTTGGAAGCTTCACATGGGCCTTTTGTGCCATATTTAGCTTATAGACTAAATATTACTAACTTAACGGCTTTGGCTACTAAATATTGGAAGTGATCGATACATTTTTGTTTCTAACACAGTAATTCATTTTCGACAAGCCTAAATTGAAAAAGGTCAAATTCGGAAGTCAAATACTAAAAAAGTCAAAATTCAGAAGCCAAACTTGAAAAGTCAACTTTCAATTTTAGAAGTGTCGAATTTGTTGCTAAACACACACAATTTTTGGGGGGCTTACTAGATTTAGTATGCGATAATGATAAACGTCTGAATGTGTTGTCTAAAGCTCGAATGTCTGTAAATAACAAGATGAGTATCTCATGTGAAGTTGAATTTCAAACGTTTGTAAAATTAAAAACAAGTGATCAAGTTTTGATGAATTTTATACTTTGTGTCAAATATGTCTATTCTTAATTGTTTAAGTGGTCTAAGTCATGTCTGGTTATGACTGTTTTCAGCATTAAACAGAATGAGGAGTGAGTAACTTATTGACCATTCAGTTGTTGAATTAGATGTGTTTGTTTACATGGTATAAGATTCATTACAAGAAGCAAAGATGAAGAATTTCAAAATAACTAGAGTATGACAATTCTATTCTCAATTGTTTAAGTGGTCTAAGTCATGTCCGGTTCCATTTTCTGCAATGAACAGAATCAGGAGTGAGTGGTTGTGTAGTAAAAGCAAACAAATTTATATACGTATAGTATTAATCCCGTGAAAATTTCTTTCCAAAATACTTCTCAAACAAGAGAAATATAAGGTAAAAATCTCACTAAAGAAAAC
>BQNB010026354.1:20781-47116 GCA_026074375.1 Tanacetum coccineum | reverse complement strand
GCATTATCTAAAATGATGGTTGATCAACTCCTATTTCTCTAGTGGTTAAGCATCTTGAGAAAATGTTCTTGAGTGTCTGCCATGGTTGAGTCAAACCTTTGGTAACAAACTGTCCAGGTAGACGAATCAAAATACTATGTCCAAGTTCATTCTTGAAGAATGGAAGCATCTCTGTAAAGGTAGGAGTTTCAACAAATTCAGCATGGTTGTTTTTATTAGCTTGGGGTAGCTGAAACATGCGTCTAAAGTCATCTACTAAGAACTTAAACTCCTTTGCATCAATGAAGAACTTGAACTTGTCCTTTGAATCATCCAGCTTGAGAGTGTGCCATAATTAATGAATGTAGATCGGAGGTACTAAAGCAAAAGCAACTAGAGAGAAGCGTAGTGGATGTTGATTCAGTATGTTTCCAAGTATCTTGCTTGTTGTTAGACATGGTTAATTGATGAGTTTGATCTTCTTATTTGCATCTGCCAAATCATATTGCTTGTTTGGTGGACAAATTCAATCTCTTAAAATGATTTTTTGTGGTTGTTGTTGTTGAGCCATGATGAATTCTGAATGGTGTACAAGAATTTGTAAGATAAAAAACAATTCATTCATAACATTTTTGTCTATTTCCGCTCTGTTTGTTTTATATCATCTGGCAATTCTTTTTGAACATATGTTTGATCAGTTTCTTTCTCGTGTGCTTATTTCTTGCTTTCATGAGCACATGCCATACGCTTTATTCGCATTATTCTTTTGATTTCACTGTGTATGTTCTGGAAATTCTTTTTCGAACATACTTTGATTTGCTTTTTCACGTATGGTTTTTATCTCTCTTTCTGTCTAAAATTCCTCACCAAAAAAACTTTGTGTAATGATACTCTTTCAAGAATAATGAAGATAAACTCTGAGTTTGAAATATACTATCTTTTGAAAAATACAAGAGTTAACATTCATTTTCTTAAAAAAATTTTGTAAAAGAGTACCACTTTGACAACACACTTACACCTTCTTGATAGAAAACGAGGTTTTACCAAAAAATCACTTGATTAAGTTTTCAAAGTCTTTTGAAATGAAGAATATAGCTATAGAAAAAACTCTCTTATATTTCAATTGAATAGTCACTAAGCTACTACCACATTCTATCCTTTAGAAAACAGTCAAAACCGGATGCAACTTATACCATTAGGTCATTAAGCTTCTACCACATTCTAAATTTTAGAAAAGATCAAAACCAGATGTAACTTAGACCAAGCTCAATTGAATATAGAAAAACTCATTATGATATGTATTAATCATTAAATCATTTGCATTTTGATTTTGAATCCTTTTGAAATCGTTTGAAAAACTTGTGTGATTATGATAATTAAGACACATGAGATATTGATCCATTCGACGGGCATTCGAGCTTCGTTCATGTTTTTGAACACACATATCAATTTATATCATCATGAGCAGTTATAAGCACAATTAATGAAAAGCATAGCTAAAATTCAATGAATTCTTATATGGAAACCGGATGGTCACCAAGTTGCTAATGATTTCTATATATAGAAAAATGGTCGGAAACGGATAAAACTTAGATCCCTAATGAATTCCCGAGGGAAAATAGTATTCCGTATAAAAAAATGAAGTTTTAACTATATTTGTCATTCCATATAAACAATCAATGCACTTTAGGTCCAATTAAGTTCAATCCTTCTTAAGTCCAACACTTAGTCCGTTAAGCCCAATACTTTGTCCATTATTGGCCCATTCTCATTTTTGGTAACCATGTCATCGAATTTGACTTTTGATCATCGAAAATTAAGTTTTTCAATTATTCACAATTGAAATTGATAACAATTCAATGTTTTAATCATCCTAAATTAACATCGTTGTTGTTTATCGTGTTTATTCTACCAAAACTGATTATTCAACTATGACAAAAAATGATGTTCATCAAATTTGTTAGCGAAAATGATCCAAGAACATTTACAAGCCGTTTTAAGCACACAACAATCATTTTACGTGTTCATAATATCTATCCCTAAGCTTAGAATCATCCCTATCAATTCTATGTTCAACCAAAAATGATAACCTTCAATCAAAAATGACAATTATTACCTAAAATGATCAAACAAGGCTAAAAGATGAATTATATCACAACTAATCACATGTAATTACATTTATATACATCTAAGAACACTTGAAAACAACCAATTTCAAAAAACCCTAATTTTTTATAAACCCTAGTTTTACTGAAAACCAAATTCGATGGATTCAAACTTCAAATAATCGATTGAAAATGATGTGATTCATGTTATGCTTACGTTCGGATAAGGGATTCAGATGTAATCGTTATAAAAACTATGATTTTTCACAATTGAAATTGATATAACACCCTTTACCGAAAATGCCTTATGAGAGAAAAAGTTTAAATGAAAAATGAAAAATAAAATTCCTTTTTATACCCCCACATTTTTGGTGTTGACCAGAGTTTGACCAAAATGAGAGTTTCCTCATTGTGTAGTTTTAGTCCTTGTATTATTTTCACCGAATTTAGAAGTTTTAAACTTTACATTTTCAGTCCCTTTATGTTTTATTGATATGGTTTAAGCAAAAAAATTCACAAACTCCCCCTTGGAGTGTGATCCCTTCACTTGGATAGTCTTAAAAAATGGATTTTTATCACTTTTAAAGACCGATTAATCTCAAAAAAATTATAACTTCCCTTGGAATAAAAACCCATTGTAAGGGTTGGTAAAGAATTTGCAAGAAGATCTAAGTGTTGGTTAAGGAAATTAGGGTTTACATGTAACACTCCCAAATTGGGTCGCAGCGGAATAAGGGTCCGGGGCGTGTTACTTCTCA
The DNA here is from genome assembly GCA_026074375.1 of Tanacetum coccineum. NCBI lineage: Eukaryota > Viridiplantae > Streptophyta > Magnoliopsida > Asterales > Asteraceae > Tanacetum > Tanacetum coccineum. Next base: position 44,274 of record BQNB010026354.1, on the reverse strand, counting down.
GATCAATAACACAAGATAATATAAGAACGACCAAAAAGTCGTTTAAAACTGATACATTGGATTTAATAAAGTATGTGTTACAAAAGCCCGAAGCTTTACTTGTTTACTTGTTATTATTACAAAGATTTCCAGCCCATAACAGATATACAAAATGTAATGCGACTAAATCTTTAATGCATGACTTCAAAATATAACCACCAATGTATCCTTCGCACCTCGTGCTTAATGACCTCCTGAAAAACATTGCATTTAAAAACGTCAACATAAAGTTGGTGAATTTCATAGGTTTATGTAAATGTATATGCAGGACCGCAAGACTTTCCCAGTGATAATGCAACAGATGCAGACATCACAAAATGCAATTACGTTTGCCTAAGCTCATGACACCGAAGCTCGACATAATTGAATACAATATATAAATATTGCCTACATTGCCCGTGATGATGTTCAACCCGTAACATCCAGTATCCGACATGATATACGTTCGTTTCCAGTGATAGCTAGTCACCCGAACGGGGAGGTCAATCCCAAATAGATCTATCTATAATCATTCGCGCTCACATTCCAGTAATTGACAGTTCATGATTCATGGGCATAGTGGGTTATCGCTACTTAGGCAACACGTAATCATGATAAAATGTACACTTGCGTCCAATTTGTAAAACATGCATATGTTTCTCACCCCAAAAACTTGTAATTTAATAATTGTAAAACATGGGGCTATGAACTCACCTTGAGTGAGTAAACTGATAACAAAATATCCCAAGTAAAAACGCGTCACGCTAACGCCCGAATGCAACCTAGTTAATATAGGTCGAATCAGTATTCAAGTACGTTGTCTAACAACAACTGTATATAATCCTATATAGTTATCATCGTACTATCATTCGGGCTATCATAATTTAAGAGGTCATGACATGACATACGAGGAGTTAGGACACTTTAAATCGTAAATCCAACAACTCGTCAATACGCCATCCGAAGAAGCCTCATTATGAAATTCCCTAGTAATATAGCACTTCGATAACTAATAACATATATATTCTATATAGCTATATCACCATCTAATCGTTTACGTGAAATCCTATTTATATAGTAAAACTGTTTATAATAATGCCTTTAGCTAAAACGACATAACTTTGTCGTTTTAAGTCCGTTTCTCGCGTTTCTTACGCCCACGCTTTCGTATTAAGACGAGTGATCATAAAATCACATTTTTAGGTTTTTGAGATTCTATGATGAATAGTGTTTTACTGTTCATAACAGCTATAAAATCATTTTTATACTTTTAATTAACGTAAAACCCGTTTTAGTCGTATCTTATTCGTTATAGCTCCGTTTTTAGCGATTCTTTCGAACACGTTCTCGTAATTGAAAGTTTTATCATATTATTGATGTTTACAAAGTATAAGTTTCTGCCATGAATAGTAACTTTTTATAAAATTTGTTTTATAAAGTATTTAGCGTCGTAAACTCGTAACTAGCGTATCTTCTTCGTTATAAATCGGATTTTCGAGTTTCTTATCATTTTGGAATCCTCATGAGATGTAATATCTTTATAAAACATAATATGGGTGCTTCCAAAATCGAACCAAAACAGAAAGTTTGAGGTTTTGTGATTTAGACATGTTTTAAGCTTGATTTTTGTACCATTAAGCTTCAACACCTTATTACAACTACTTCACAACATTTCTATCTTATGTTTTACATATATAAAGTCCATTAAATCATACTTTATTCAAGTGTGTTCAAGATAACAAGTTTAACTACAATTTTCACTTGTAACTCATAAGTTAAACCCTAATTTGCTCATAAACATGTTTATACTTAAACAACATGTTAAAACACTTATACATCCCTTTTAACATCATATTAGCATCCATGTGACATGTAAATAAGTTCATAAAACATTAATCATAAGTAAATATTCATTTTACATATTCAAAAGTATCCTAAATGGTGATTTAGCTAAATAGAGCATATGAACACATAAAATCTTAGTTATGAAATGATTAAGCTTTTAAATAACCTTGTGTGGATGAGTAGAGAAAATAATAACAATCACACCCTTGTGATTAACAACCTTGGCTTGAAAATATAAGGTGAAAACCCTAATTTCAACCAAAAACCCTAATCTTGCAATATCTTGTTAAAACCCTTTCAAAGCTTAACCAACCCTTCAATTCTTCTTAGAATACCTTAAGTATGATGTATAAACACTAATATGGTGAAAGAAAATCAAATTGTGTGTTATGTGTGTTTGATGCCGTGGGTTTAAGAGAGGAGGAAGAGAGGGTTTTGTGATTTTTCTAGTAATGAAGTGAAGTATATGAGTCCCTAGCTCACATGTGCATGCATATATATACTACTTGGAAGATATTTTGAAGATATTTGATGTCAAGTGGAAGTATGCAAGGTGGAAAGTCTTGGAAAGAAAGTTGAAGCTTATCTTAGATTAAAGTTTGGCATAGTCCCAGGAGTTCAAGTGGATGCATGATGCATGTATGAGAGATATTTGTGAACATATTGGTCTTATCTGCTTATCCTAGACACATGTATAAAAAACATAATCTTGTGTATAACTTAGATATGTTTTGATCTTTTATATAAATGCATTCTCTGCATTTTATAAGTTATAATGTAGGATAACTTAATAAAATGAATAACTCTGCACATGGTAGAGTTTGATTTGAATTCTTTCATGAAGAATATGTATAATGTGAAAATTACGATGAAGTTTAAAATAAACTTAAGTATTGGGTACGAAAATTTTTTTGGTATTTGATGAAGCCGTAAGATAATTTAACCGTGCTTCCGGTAGCCTAAACGTACTTTATCGCCGAAACGTAAACACTAAACGTAACCAATAAAAATAAAAAATGTTCAAGAATAATTAAATTTTCCTCTAAATAATCATTTAACACCTTGCTTGATGTAAATGTTTAATCGTTTTAATGCACCTTTACCATTGAATGATCATTTTTATTTAATGCGATTTTAGCTTAACGATTACGATTTATAAGACAAACGCGTAAAACCCTAAAAATAAATATGAATTACATAATGTCATTACAATGACCTAAAAAACAATGAGGTGTTAAAGTCCTTTTAGGCTAAAAATTGTGGATCTTGATTCTGTTTGTTGACGGGTTGAGGCCCTAAATGGGAAGAAAATCACAAATAAAGCCCAAACAAAATAAGCTCCCAAATAAGCTTGAATAAGCCGAATTTAAATAAGCTTAAAATCTAACTTTGTAGCTTATCTAATGCTTAAAATGGTAACAATAGATGATATAGAAAAAGTGTACAGGATATGAAGATGAGACACATTTCATTACGAAATTCACTTGTGGGGAATGGTTACATGGTGAATCTTCTTGTGAAGATGACTAGGTGGATGACTCAAGGTTGATAGTAGTAAGGATGACTCGGTTTTTCATTTCACTTTGGTGATTTGGGGATGTACTAGAACTAGTGATCACTAACAAGAGTGAATAATAGTTATTAGGTTTGAGTGTATGGCAAAAGTGTATCTTGTGGTTTCTAGTGAATAAGAATCACCTATGTGAGTTCTTGAGAGTGTTTGGTTAAAGGATATATGTAAAGATGTGTGTTTTCCCTTCCTTTCTAATTCGTGCTCATCCGAACATAAATTGTGGAATAAAAAGAATAGGTGAAGAGAAATAACGACGGAAGCGATGAGCTTGACAATGTCATGACGGATGACAGTTAGCATACGATGAACTTCATCCGCGAAGTTATGTAGCTCTTCTCGAGTATTGCGAATGTTCATAGAACAATCACACGACGAGGTACGAGGTTGTCTTAAAGGTGGTAGCAGAAATGTGGACGGAAGATATTAACCATCTATATAATAATAGAGGTGTGACAAAGGCTTTTGTGAAATGACTTAGACATGAACAATGAGTGACATTTTAATTTGCATTTCGCGAATTAAAAATGCTTAAACATTTCGGATGAAATGATTTAGTTGTCGAGATTTATCGGAATGTATCTAATAGTAACAAGAATATTAAAATGAGAATGACATGTTTATGAGATTTATTTCATCATCCCTAGACCTAGACTTAAAAAGGTTCACGTTTGAGTGGTTTAGTGAGGATGCCGGCGGTGTTGTCTTCCGACGAAACTTTTTCGATCAAGATATTTCCTTTTGGACATTGTCGCGAAGGAAATGATGACAAATTATGATGAGATTTCTATCTTAAGATCGATGGATAATGTTCAATCCTCATTGTGTATGAGGTGAGCATGACGATAAACCATTGTGACATTCCTAAGGGAATGGAAAAGACTAACCGACGTGAAAGTACTTAGTCTTAAGGTGTGTATATTAAAGATGTTACGAATCACTTATGTAGAAACTCGTAAGACCTTTGTTACGCGAAGGTTGATGTAAGCTTTTAGCTTTAGGAAGAGCATTTTAACATGTGTTGTTAAAAGGCTTGAATATGAACTTTCGGATATGACCTTTAACGTTTGCGATCACAAGTTAAAGATACTTGAATATTTCAGATGAAATATTTATGTTGTCAAACCTACTTGGAGGAGTGTTAGACATGTTAGCATTTAGCATTTAGAAGCATGTGTCATTTATATTAACTAAGAAATATTTTATCTAAATTGCTATAAAAAGACAAATGCCTTTATAGTGGACATGCATTTAATATCTAAGCAATTAAACATTGAGCATCAAGATCACGAAGACATATAATTACATTACATGTGAACAAGTAATCATCTTGAAACATTAAAGCACATATGTGAGGTGCATTGTGTCTAGATTGACTAAGGAAAAGCCTAATTTCTACGTGCTTAGTGTGTACTCCTAATGATATACAAAGTCTATCGATGTAGACTATCATTAGGCATATTTAGGAAGAGCCATTTAATCAAATTAGAGAATGAATATGAGACTATCACTAGTGGTGCTCAATTCAGGCTAAACACGACCATTTTTACGGGTTATACACCGAACCCAACTTCACTCTTGGAAGCAATTCAACCGTTAGGTCAAATTGAATTTCTAGTGCAATAGATTCTCCAGTAGTCATTCTCATGTTAGACAAAATAGAATTCTTATATTTGCCTAATGAAGTGTAGCAAAGATAAAATTTGTATTATCTTTTCATAGAGGGCCTAACATGACTCAACTAACATACTTTAATTCCGGTTCGCATAATCCTAATCAAGATGTGTGGAATTCTAAGATAAGCGTAAGCAAGATGTTTTAATCTTTTGTTCAAGATCTATAGGTTGTTTGGTTTCGATTACATATTGCTTGATTTAATGGATGTCTTATATTTAGTCATCTTACATGTGTAGTTGTCACATGTGATATTTAACGTGTTTGGTTTTTCAAAAGCCAAGAGATGTGCTTATTTGTGACAATGACAAATATGTTATATTGAGAGTGTTTTAAGAATTCTCCATTTCATGTCATGTGAAATGAATCTCATCAATATTATTTATCTTAATTGAGTTTGTGATTCTTTAATGATAAATAATTGAAAAGAGACATATTTTATTTTTTAAACAAATATGCTTTTCTAAAATTATTATTCTTATCAATGTTGTATATCATAATTAAATAAGTATTTGAATAAATGTATTTTTACTTGTTTATGCATTGACACATATTTTGATAGGTTATTTTTCAATTCTAATAACTTATATTTTTCAAATTATATGTAGTGTATTTTCTTGTAACACAACCATTTATGCTACGAAGAAAATAAAATGCATAGGATATATATATTATCTTTTATCAATCATTTAATACAATATGTCCATAAAATCATTAAACATAATGTTTCCCAAACATCATGTTATCCTAGGTGAATAAACAAGAATATTATTCTTATTTAAGAATTTAGTTAAAAGTGAATTTTAGCTTTGAGTTGTGCTTTTATGTTGTATGAGCAAAGTTTACATATGTTGTTAGTTTGCTCGTGTTTGGTTTTTCGAAAATGACATATTTACCAATTGCATTGCAATGTAAATTGCTTGATTATTTCTGACGAAACATCCAAGTTGTCAATCCTAATTCATTGTGTATTTTATGCATGTATTAAACACATTAGTATAATATTTAGAACACAACCATTGGACAAGTAGAGTCAACATGGCATCATCAACACAAGTATGAGTTATGATCTGATGCATATTCTTTTCATCTACAAAAGGATGTAATTATTTTCATATCAATCAAGTGTGATTGAGTTATGTAGATCCAAGATGATATCTTTTGTTATATTTTGATATAATCCTGAAACTAAACAAATAAAAATCTGATTTCATGTCCATACACGAAAACTTGTCAATTAGATTCAATAAACATATCAATCATAATTTGAATAATGAATTAATATATTCTCGAAATCTTTCTTGACCCTCACGAACACTCATTTAAAAGAAAATAGATAAATATTTAAATAGTGTGTTCCATTAATCCCAAGATTAGTTGTAAGCTGAGGTTGATGAATAATGATAAGTTAATTTCTTATTCCAAGATAATCGTAAATTTTACTTGTGCGAAAAAGTATTTGTTGTTATGTATAATATACATAGTTTTTGACATTTTATGAGTATATAAATGAGTTTTATAACCATTTTTATACAACACACATCTTTTGTAAAATACTATATGTTAAAAAAATATAATTATGTGTGTATGTTAGAACTATGCAAGCACAAGCATTTTCTTTTTCTTAGTTACTAATGTATTAATACAATCTTTTCTTTTGTTTAACCAACCCAAGGTCAAACAAAGCAAGTTGTTGAAAATATATAAATGTGTTGTTAAAAATAGATTAAATTGTTAGGAATATTTAGGTGACTAGTTTTAACACATTTAATAATATACTTGACAAGTTATTGAACTCTTATTCCCTAAGATATTCTCATACTCGATAGATTTACAAGATGTTTATTGTATCCTTTGTAAATTAAATGATTCTATGCTTATATGTAATGCAAGAAAAATAGTGTACATGGCACATGTGCTTATACATTCAATTAGGTTGATTACAAATAGCAACGATCATTTAATAATCAAACTTAAGACATAAAGAAATGCACATAATCATATAGCATAACACATAAAATGCTTGTCTATGTTTTGTGTATTAGATACAACACTGTTTATTACACTAGCTCAATTTTATTGAAAACAAAGTACGTTTCTCCCATTTCAAAAAATTAAACCAATTTTAATATTTTAAAAAAAAGTTAATTATACCATTTTTCAAAGATATATCGACTAGAAATGTCCTACTCGAAAGGAAAAGATAAAATACAAGTATTACGTTAAAACAAGACTCAACGTTTTGGACAATAAGTAGTATTTTGCCTTTCTGACTAACTTAAGTTTAAAATAAATACTTGAAAGTATTTTTATATGAAAGTAGACTCAAATATCTTTGAAATGGCGGGTGGCACGACTTCTACGGACTTACGGTTAATTTTATATGGAATTTCAAGTTCAAAAAAGCTACTGAATCAGACAAGTGTTCTTTAACATTTAAAGGTGGCCGGCAGGAATTATGGGGTAGGCCATACATTTAGGGGCCCGCGCCATCTGACACTCGATTTGCCATTTTTTGTACGAAATGTTTACTGATTTTGCAAAAAAGGTGTTACAACTTTTGAAACTTGATACGAACATATAACACTTATTTTTTAAGCATCATTTTTTACCTCGAGCTAGTATAATTAGTGTATTTAACAACAAAAACTTAATACAAGTTAAGTAAACAAAACACTTCTTCTTATTTATTCCCTTTCATGGGTAATTTGATACATGGATCGTACTTAATTTTTAAAACCATTTGTTTTGAAAATTAGAGCGACGTGGCTCCTGATACCAATTGTAGAAATCGTAAAGGGTGGTGAATACGTTTCCATTTAAAAACTTAAAACGTTTTGTATCAAATTATCGATCAAGTTGAACGCAATATGAGAAGTGTGAATAATACATCTATATCCACTAGAACATGGCATAGCAATATAAACACAATCATAATGTTAACTTCTATCCATGACACAATCATCATCCAAACAATACAAGCAACAATCAAACACAAGATAGATCTAACCAAATATAAAGGTACGGCGATAAGGTAAATAATATGTAAAGCGAAAAGTAATAGAAAGTGCAATCCGGTGATATTTATAGTGGTACGGTCACATGCACTCTTCGCCCTATCCTTCCCGAGTACCCAAACTCGAGAAAGTACTTTATAGTCGACAGCTCCCTTTAGGCGGAGAAAACCATGCACGACTAAGCTTACACCGATTTCTGACACTAAGCCAAATGTCGAGTTCTAATCATAGCTAGAACCAATCTATCACAACTCTTGTTGCTAACCTCACTACTTCACAACGATTCAAACTTAGCTTCACTTTCACAATTCTCTTCACTCCACAAACTTTTTACTTCAACTTCCCGAACTTTCTTACTTTTACACAACTTTTCTATACTTCACACTTCCTTCACTTCAACTAGTCAGCTACCTTGATCACACCAATCTAACACTAAACAACTAAGATCACACGATCTAACTATTACACAAGTTTGGAAATCCATGGACTCGATCTATACATGTGAATGTAAGACATGTCCCCTAATGCCTAACAAACTGCATAACTTCGTATCTTAATGATAACAGAGAGTTTCTTCTCTTGCACTTGAAGAATAAGTGAATACTTGGAAAGAATGCTTATAGATTAAATGATCAAAGGATTATAGGTGATGTATAAATTGATTTCAGACATAAAAGAATGAGTGCGAAAGGTGAGAAAATTAGTGGGGATAGTCTAGTATTTATAGGAAAACTGAGTTGACTTTTTGTCTGGCCGATCCAATTAAGGGGGCCACCCTTTAAAATTAAGGGGGCCGCCCAGCCCAGACGCTCCCTTTTTTGTCTTTTCTGGGGGAGGTGTTTTCTGGAACATTTCTAGCCGTTTTTGGGTAGAAAATTAAATTTAAAATATTTATTTGAATAAAATATTTCTTTTAAATCTAAAAATATTTTTGTAAAAGATATAAAAGTGAAAAGTGTGAGGCTAAATAAAAAATCCTTTGATCATAAAATAAATTAAACATTTATTTATTCATACCTTAAGTGATTTACGTCGAGTGCAAACTTTGTTGAAGCAGACTTGAGACGTCGAGAGATGTTGTCGTATGAATGCATTGATGATTTGTGATCACAAGTAACTTAAGCACTTTACGTTATGTGTTATAAATAACATGTTTGTCATCACCAAAACATGAAGAGAATGCATAGATTAAATATCGTAATATTTCTTCCAACAGTAAGAATCCAAATTTGCATCACTTTATCATTTGATAGTAACCGGATATCTTCCATAATGCAATTTCATAAGTATCATAGTACTTGTATAATACTAATCAAATGATCATCACTTGAATTACTAGTATACTTGACCTGGTTATAAATTCAAGTCACACACGTCATTACACACATAAGATACCCAATATTCTTTAAGTATTCAAAATAGGCAACACCTTACCTCTATTTTAAATAGAATTAAAAAGACGTCATTGAATTCTAGCTAGGCCAGAATCCCCCACATTGAACCTCTCAAGAATATTATCCTTACAACATTTTTGACTTCAAAACAAATCCATATTGGTTCACATTCCAAGAACCATATCCAACAAGGCAATAGCTAATGAAATTCATGTCAAATCTTGACTCCAACATGTCATTAGTGGATTTGTTTATCTTGTTATCACTTTTAGTGATAATTAATTATACCATCTATGTATAAACACAAGAATAGATATATACTATTGATTGTACATACATTCATTAATTTTGAATCCACATTCTTACATGATATGGTCAAAAAATTTGATGTCATTGTTTGGGAGCTTGCCTTAAGCCATATAATGACTTAACAAGCCTATAAACTTTGCTCTCTAATCCAAGAGCCATGAAACCCTCAGGTTGGTTTATGTATAGTACTTTTTCTAAATCCCCGTTTAGAAATGTCATTTTCACATCCATTTGATGAACTTCCCCATTTCTTAATGCGGTAATAGCAAGTATCATCTTAACTGGGGTTATTCGCGTAGAATAAGTATCAAAGTAATATAGACCTACTTGTGGTCTAAATCCTTTGATTGCCAATCTTGCTTTGTACTTGTCAATGGTGTCATCGGCTTTCATCTTCTTTTTGAAGATCCATTTATAACCTAGTGGATTACAACCCGAAAGTAAATCCATGATCTCCCAAGTATAGTTTTGTAAAGTAGAATCTATTTCACTTTTAATGGCTTCTTTCCATTGAGCCATTTCGAGGAAGTTACCGCTTCTTGATAAGAAGTAGATTCATTTTCTACCATAAAAGAAACAAAATCGGGTCCAAACAATTTCTCGATTCTTGCCCTTTTGCTTCTTCTAGGTTCAACTTCTTATTCCTTGGGTTGATCTTGTCTCTCATCTTGGAGATCGTTATCATCTTGTTGTCTCTGATATTGTACAACTTCGTCATCTATTCTAGATGATTTTCTAATTTCCTTCGTTAACAAGGAAATGTATTTTCAAAGAAGGAAGCACTTCTTTATTCCATTATCGTATCCTTTTGTATATCAACATACATAAAGAAACCAAAAGTGATGAGGTGTCATTTTATATACTATTTCGGGGTCATTTGACCCCCTAAATAATGCAAATATGCCCAGATTATGTGCTTAATCGTTTGTTTTTAGGTTTTTAGCACTTGGATGGCATTTGGAGGAAATACACGTGACTTGGGCTCATTTGGAGAAGAAACGAACAAGATTATGGACCTACACCAAATCCACGAAGAAGTATTGTTCATAAAGCGTAGAGACGGCGTCGCAGGCATAAAGCGACGCCGTCGTGATCTATCCAGTGACTGCGTCAGAGATCTAGCGACGACGTTAGGACGTTGCCGACTTAAAGAGGATCTAGAATCATCCACGTAGCGACGGCGTCAGGACTTTAACACGACATCGTCGCAGTGATATCTCTATATATACAAATCTGATTTTAGGGTTTCAAGTATGTAACTTTGTATAACTTTAAGGAGACGAACCCTAGTCTTTGTAGCAGCTTTAAAGGTCGTTTTTAGGTATTCAAACCCTATTGTAACTACCTTCTATCCATGTTTTAATTAAGTAAGAGTGTTATTCATTAATCATTCAATATGTCTATGTGTTGTATGATTAATCTATGTTCTTGCTTTATCCTTAACATGCTAGGCTAAACCTTCCTTTGTATTTGCATATGATTGCATGGAAGTCGGATTGTAGATCCTATTATTGTTTCTTCTTGTTGATGAATGTGCGCGTCAGGCTTTAGAAAACCAGATTTTGTCTGTATCGCTATAGACACGTCTAGGGAAACGCGAGTGGGTATAAAGGATACCATCGGGTAACAGTCTTCATACTACCTTACCCCCTTATATGGTTGATCCCTCTTAAGATATTTCACATGCATTTAATATACTCTTAGGGGCCTTGTAATAGTCTTCATACTACCTTACTTGTGCGTTGCCTTAACGGAATATTAAATAGATGGTGGGTTCGTGTAATCCGTTCATGACCTAGGAAATACTTACACAAATCATCACAAGTGTGACAAGGCAACATGATTAGGAGAATCAATCTGATAAGTAATGCATAAAAAACGGATGACGAATCCCGAACAATGGGGGAAACCTAAATCTTTAAAAATAACCCTACGGAGAATTTTTCACTTCTAAACTACTCTAGGGACAAATAACGAAGAATGAAAAAGACTAGACCGAAAACGGAGTTCGTTTGACCCAAAAACGAGTACAACAAAATCCGCACACGACGTATCTTTAAAAAAAAAAGTTGTAAATATGACCTACCGAAAAGTTTTGTATTTTTCCTACAAACTATATGATAAAAGAAAATTTTCTAAAAAAGCAAAATATTTTTTTGATAATTTTTGTATTTTTTATGAATTAAATAAACTTTTAACGAAATTAAATTATAAAAAATATCAAATGACTTCGAAAAATTCTGAAAAATTTACAAAAAATACTAGACACTATGACTATTCTACGAAAAATAAGAAACACGAAATTGGCTTAAGGAATAAGCCCGAATAAGCTGTTTTCAGCTTATAAGCTTAAAAGCTCAAAACCCCTTTAAATAACTAAGCCCTTGAGTCTTTAACGAAAAAGACCCAAGGGCGCAGTGGTAGAGTGTGTGTGTAAAAGGGGGACTGTATCGCTTGGTCCCGGGTTCGAGTCTTGCTCACCCGGGCCAAGTGTCTTTCCCCTTTTTTTTTTTTTTTTTGAAAACTCAAAGAAGCAAAGTTGTTAAGCTCGTGGGGCTTAACAACTTTGTCTTCTACAACTTTTTATGAAAAGCACTCAATAAGCTTATAAATAAGCTTAAAGTGGACAGAAAGCTTAATATGGCTTAAAGCTAAAAAAAACTAAGTCTTTTTTGAACACTTGGACTTGTGGTGGACAAAATAAGCTCAAACTTGGACAAAAAGCTAAAAGGAGCTTAACTTAACCTAGATAAGCTCTAAAAAGCTTGAAAGCTCACACTAAATAAGCTGTTGGAAAAGGCTTAATTGACAGAAATCAAAGCAAGCTTAAAAACTAAAAGCTTCTATTTTCAATACAAAATAAGCTATGAAAATGGCAAATAAGCATGCACAACTGACTACATTACCAAAATAAGCTACTAGGAAACAAATTTAAGCAATGGGGTAAGCTCAATAAGCCAAGAAGTGGCTTAAAACCCACAACAGTACTAACTTGGAGGTTAGTACTGTTGGTGTAAATATGGGCTTAAAAAGCTCATAAAGCACAAGGAAATGGGAGCAAGCTTAACACAGCTTATTAATAGACCTACCAAACCAACAAAACCGCACTAGATGCACGATCATAATGAAGAGACTATTGCTCGAATTGAGCTATGCCAGGGCCTCCTCTAACTAGTACACCACGTCCTCCCTGCCTGCAATACTCGATCCAACACGATAGATAAACGCATCAGTATCGTAAAGACCTCCTAGCCATACCCCACAACCTAGACCTACTCTCGTAGACCCATATACTCAACATCAAACTCGCGCTCTCATAATCTCGCGCGAACCTCCAGTGACATTGGCCTCGTTCCATAATAATACTAGCCGCATACAATACACTCACTTACAGCTATAAAGGGTGATTGGTAAAACACTTGCTCGAGGGGCTCTTAATTAGGATAGCTTATAAGCTTTTGAAATAAGCAAAAAACTTGGGCTTAAGTGGGACTTATCAAGGCAAGCACAAGAAGCGAGTGAGACTCCCAGTACTCCTCCTTGATACTCCGCTCACATAGATGGGCTCGTTTCTCTACGATCTGTCTGCTCAAGGGACCCTGTCTTCGCATAATCACGCGTCCCGCCCCTAATACACTCGCTAGCTCACCAAATAAGCCTACTCATAGAGATCTCCCTCCCTCCATTATACTCATCCCTACACCGACTCAACTCATCCAGATTGAGCTGCCCCCCCCCTACTGCATTCATCGGACATCTGCACCAATAATGAGACTGTATAGCTGTTTTGTATGAAAAACCATTAAAACTTGCTGAATTTGTAAGGTGAATAAGGCTTAAAGTCTTTTTAAAACTGTTATAAAAAAGGACTTGGGTGTTTTTGACTTAACAAGTCAAAAGACCCAAGGTGTTTGCAGCCCCTTTTTTAACACCACAAAACACACCTTTTTGACACTTAAACTCACACTCACAAGTGCTTATTCAAATAAGCACTTGTGGCCCTTTTAAAAATCTAACAGTTTCAAAAATGTTTATAAAAACTTTGAAAAACAATTTTGACACAAAGAAAAACTTTTAAAAACAGCTTAAATGACTCTAACAACCTATGCTAAAACTAGACTAGTGACCATAACCCATACCACAACCATTTTGACCCGTTTTACAAGTTATCCCAAACACCCCTTACCAATTCTGTCCCAACTAAAATGAGCTTAAAAACTGTTTTTAAAAACTAAACCAGCTTAAACCTTTTATCTACTCACACTATTGTTTACCTAATTAAGCTACTTGAATAAGAAAAACTATAGCTTATTAAGAGAAATAAGCCACTTTCTCTCCTAGCTTATACTACTTAAGTGTCTGTTTGAACAGATAAAAGTGAGATTACTCAAATTTTATTAATGAATACTTAAAAAGCTTAATATCAAACCTAAACAAATATAATTGACAGAATTGAACAGGAAAGGTCAATAAGCAATATCGTTATAGCTAAAATTAAGATAGAATGAAATTGAGAGAAAATGACACCTTGGTTTCTTGTTGCCTCAGAAACCAAGCCACTCTTGTGAGTGAGTGTCCTATTGGCTTAAATCCCTGGAACCTATGGTCCTGAGCCTCTAAACCTGAAGACCCCCCCTAAAAAGCCTCAATAAGCTTTTTAAGAGCTTATTAATCCTTGGTGTTACCTTTTCAAAATGACTCAAATTCACTTAAGTAATCATGATGTTATTGTAACTTGATTAAAATGAGTAAATGAATGACAATTATCAAATTTTAACTAAATTTGAGCTTATGAACAGGAACAAGCTCAAAAGAGCTTATTGAGAGCTTATGAAGTAAAAATAGCTTAAATTTTCATTAAAACTGAGAATTACAAGTGCATACAAAGAAAAGAGCTTAAAGACAATTAAACTATTTTTAAAAACTATAAAAAAAAACTACCTCTCACAATGGCTGTTACAATTTCTCTTATAGGAAGCAAATTCGACTAGGCTTTCTTCTCTTTTGTCTTGTGCTTTCTTGTAGACACACAAACACAAGTGTTTTGTTTTTGTTATAGAGGCAAAAGTCAAGCCAATCCTGGCCCTTTAAACTCCTTGGTACTGGTTTGGATCATCTTGGCCATCGAAATAAGCTTTGGGAGATGTGGGATTGCCAAGTTGGCAATCTTACAGCTGGGAAGGTTTAGGGGATGATTGTCCATGGGGTTGGTTGGGTTTGTAGGATAAAACGAAGGGTAAAGACTGGTTATGGGGGGAATACATTTTTAGGCGGGAAAATAAAATCAATAATAAAAATAAAAAAAAAATAAAAAAATTGAGTTGTACAAGGTTGGGGGTGACGGGTTCACGTGTTTAGGGATTGGGCAAGTTTGGTCCTTGAGGGATATATGTTTGTTTGCACAATTCGTCCTTGAGGTTATATAACTTTGGGGACTTGGCAAGTTAAGTCCCCAAACGTTATAAGTGCAATTGCACCACACGTCCTTGGTGTATACAAGTTAGGAGAGTGGGCAGAATTGCCCCTTGGGGTATAACTTTGACAACTTGGCAGTTTCTGCCCTTCTCTTTCTTTTTCTCTTTTCCTCTTTAAATATAAGTTTAGGGTTTTGGCAATTTTAACCCTCAAACTTTATATTTTTCAATGTTGTACTTTTGGATTGGGTCGGGGTTGACTTTGACTTTGACCAGTTGACTTTTCTGTTGACTTTTTGACTTGATTGACTTTTCGGCTTCGATTTGGCTTTGTCTTTCACAGTCTTTTCCATTCCGAGTCCGGTTTTGTCGTTTTGACTTTGTTTTTCGTCCTTTTCTTAGTTATCCGTTCCTGCACAACACAATTAGCAAAACAAGCATATATTTGGCATTTTAAGTCCGTTTTTGGTTATTTTAGCTCGTTTTTAAAGGTAAAAGGTATGTGTAATTAAGCACATACCAAAATCCCCCATACTAAGGTATTGCCGTGTCCTCACGCAATGTTATGAAGTAAACATTTACGAAAACTAAGAATCTCAATCCCCCGACTAATAACTTGAAAGTAGTCTAGAGTGTTTGTCAGGGGAACTAAAGAATCAAAAATCTTCGACAAGTCCCGTTTTCACCATTTTTTATTCATACACTAACTATCCCTAATATTTTTGGATTTTCCTTTTTCTTTTCTTGATTACCTGTTTGACTTCCTTTATTATATCAACTTTGGGATCATAGAATGAGAAACGTCCATAGAATAATCTACGGATGTCCTGACGGATAGATACATCGTTCCCCGTTTTTCACTAGCTCCAAAACCAAGCAATTAAACAAGATCATGTCATATAGTCTAAATGCTAGCACTCATACTTATAACTTGTGAACTTTTAACTCCCAACATGAATATATGATTTAAATGTGTGTACTACAATTTCAACTCAACCAATAAAAAGGGGAATTTTCACTTATTTCCCCTTAGTCGTGATTCAGATGATCATGACTCAATAGCAAAAACTTATTAGCACCTTGTATCTTGATTTTAAAGACGAGATTTTAACTGTAGATCTTTTTGCAACTTATCTGCACTTATTATAATCATAAGTTCTTTTACAGCTAGGAAATGCGTTGCTTAGTTTGAAACACCTACCTAGGCCTCGCTCCCTAGTAGATGTCTCAACCAACGATCCATGTTTCTTAGTTTGAAAACCCCCCGTTGCTAGCGTAGTGGGAAATCAAACATCTACACCTTCTTCCTAATATGGCTAAGATAAGTGTTTTAGTTTGAACCCTCACCTAGACTTCGCATCTGGAGTGGGATTTCACATCACACCAAATCCTTAGAAGTAAAGATGTCTTTATTTGTTACCCCCAACCTCTAGTTAGCGGGTGGGATATCACGTACACATCTTTTTACTTGTTCCATATAATCTATGTATGCTTCATTGGCAAAATTTTTAATATTCATGCATTTTTGCATTCATACTTCATTCATGCTTTTTGGCATGTTTAACTTTTGAAGTATTAAGAACAGAAAATCTCGCTTTAAAGAATTAGAATCAAGTTACAAATTGAAGCTTTTTCTAAAAACTTCGATTAACTTAGTTTAACTGAAATTGCGTACGTATGATTAGGTGGAATTAGAGCCTAATGGGTGAAAAAAAGCCACAAGTTACTCATATAAGTTTTTGTTCAGCACATAAACTTATATTTAACTCTATCATTTCTTGTTCTTCACCTTATTAAAATTCGAAGCAATCGAATTCGTGAAAGCTTAGCCTACATGCGGTAAGTTGAGGAACTAGCTAGGGCTCAACACGCCCGATCGAGTCAAAAATTATTCTCATTCTACCCATTAGGAAAGTCAAAACTGTGACAAAACACTTATTTTATTTTTGAAAATTTTTAAAATTTTTCAATTTTTTTGGTATTTTTGCAAAAATTTGGTGGTAAAACGGGATTGCGTGATAACAACGACTGCAGGCAAAAATCAAATCGAAGATCCCCCCCATACTAGAACTAAACATCGTCCTCGATGTTTCAAAGGGGTTCCTACGCAAATCTAAGGCCGTTTATGAAGTGTGCCAAAAGATAAAACGTTAGTCGATTAGATTTGGATACTGGATTCCCAAAATGAAGCTGAGGATGTGAAACTCATGTGGATACTGCAAGCACGAGAGTCTTCACAATCCGGGAAATCCTGGACATACAATACAAAGCACACAAAACATGGACAAAACACGGGTGATGGAAAATGAAAGCCTTCTCACACAAAAACACTTATTTATTACATACTACGGATAAGCATGGGGTGCCTCCCACGAAGCGCTTGTTTAGGGTCCCGACGCTTGACCCGTCCCCCGAATTTATTGGTCCCATGGGACGTCTGGGAGATCGGGAACCTCGGTTGTATGTCCCCTCAAAGTATTGTTTTATACGATGACTTTCACTTAAAGTTGGGCCCGGAAGTTTTGAGATAATCGACTGGTGCCATAACGGGAAAAACTTTGAGTTACAGTGAATGGTCCACCCAAGGATTTCAATTTGCCCGAGAAAATCTTCAGTCTAGAGTTAAAGAGGAGGACACGATCACCAACGTTGAAAACGCGGTTTTTGATCTTAGCATCGTGTATCCTCTTGGTTTCGCGTGTGTGGTTTGGTTTTGTTTTAATGGGTTTTTATTGTTTAATGCGGTTATGTTAACGGTTATATTTATTTTTTTTTATTAATGTGTTGTTTTTTGTTAGGTGTGTTTTTAATTTATTGGTTTTTTTTGGTGGAGTTATGGGTTTTATTTTATTTTGGTGGGCGCGTTGTGGGGGTTTTTTTGGTGTTTGTGGGTTGTTTGTTGTTTTTTGTGTTTCGGTGGGGTTGGGTTTTTTTTTTGTGTTGTTATTTTTTTTTTTTTTATGGGTTGTTTTTTGTTTTGTTTTTATGTTATGGTTAGGTGGTGTTTGTTAGTGTTGTTGGTGTTTAGGTGTGTATAATTTTTTGTTAGTTTCGTGGTGTTTGGTGGTTTTTTAATTTTTTTGTTGTTTTTTTGATTTGTTTTTTTTGATTGGTTATTTTTATGTGTTTAAATTTGTTTTATTGTGGTTATGTTATATTTGTTAGTTGGTTGTGTTAGGGTTTCGGGTTTTTTTAGGGTTTTTTTTTTTAGGGGGTGGTGTTAATTTTTGGTTAGTTAGTTGTGTATTTTTTTTAGGTGGTTGCGGGTTTGGTTTTGGGAGGTTTTATGTTTTGTTTTTTGTTTAGGGTTTTTTTTTTTGGTTTGTTTGGGTTGTTTGTTTTTTTGTGTTTTTTTGGTGGTGAGTTTTTTTATTTTGGTTTTTTGGTTAATTGGGGGTTTTAATGGTTGTTATTGTTGGTTTTAAGTTTTAAGTTTAATTTTTTGTGTTATGTGGTTTGTTGGTTAATGTTCGGTTTTGGTAGTGTTTTTGTGGGTTAGTTTTTGGGGGTTTTTGTTGTGTTGGGTTTTTGAGTTTTTTATTAATGTTTTTTTTAATGGTGGTTTGCGTTTATTTTGCGGTTTTTTTTTGTGTTTGTTTGGTTTGTTTTTTTTATTTTTTTAGAGGTTTTTTTGGTTTATTTTCTAATGGGTCTTTTTTAGCTTGTTGTTTTTTTGTGTGTGGTGTGTGTGTTATTTTTTTGTGGTGTTTGGTTTGTTCTTTTTAGTGTTATTGTTAATTTTATGTGGTTAGTTTTTTTGTTAATTTTATGTTTTTAATTTTTTTTGGTTGTTTTTTATTTTTGGGTGTGATTGTTTGGTTGTGGTTTTCTTTATTGGGTTATTAGTTGTGGGTTTTGTGGTGTTTTTTGTGGTTTGGTTTTAAGGTTTTTATATTGGTGTTCCCGTTTTTTTTAATTGGTTTTAGTGTTTTTTTTGTTTTGGGGTTGTTGTTTGTTTAGGTTTGTTTATTGGTTTGTATATTTTTTGGGGGTTTTGGTTGTTTATATAATTGAGTGGTTTTTTTTGGTTTTAGTGTTTAATTTTGTTTTTTATTATGTTTTTTTTTTTTTTTTGGTTTTATGTTTTATTGTCTTTTTTAATTTTTTAGGTGTTTTTGTTTTTAGTTAATTTTTTTTTTATTGTTTTTTATTGTTTTTGGTTTATTGTTTTTTTTTTTGTGTTAGTTTTTGGTTATTTTTTTGTGTTTATTTTTTGTTTGTGTAGGGGTTTTTTTTTATTTTTAATTTTTTCTTTGTTTTTTGTTTTTAATTTTTTGTATTATTTTATTTTTGTAGTTTTTTTTGTTTTTTTTATGGTTTTTCGGTGTGGGTTAGTTGTTTTTATGGTTTTTAATGCGTTTTGTTCGATTTAAATTTTATGGTTGTGTTTTTGTTGTGGTTAGTTACAGTTATGTTTTGTCTTAGGTTTTTTGGTCAGGTTTTGTATTATATGCGTTTTTTTGGTTTTTAATTTTAATGTTGGTTTATTGTCGGGTTTTTTGAGTTGTGTTGTGTTATTTAGTTTTTTTACGTTTTTTATTTATTTTCAGGTTTTTGTTTCTTTGGGTTGGTTTTTAATTTTTTAATTTGAAATCCCGTGGATGTTGGACCATTCATGTAACCCAAGTTTTTCACTTATTGGCACCGGCGAGTTACTCTCAAAAACTCATAGGGGCCCAACTTTAAGTGAATGGTCATCGTATAATACATTTACTTTGGAGGGGACATACCAACCTGAGGTTGTCCGGTATCTCAGACGTTCCCCTGGACAATAAATTCAGATTTGGGGCGGGTCATGCGTCGCGACCCTAACAAGCGCCTTCGTGGGTGGACTACCATGCTTTCCGTAGTATGTAATAAATAAGTGTTTTTATGTGAGAAGGCTTTCATTTTCCATTACCCGTGTTTTGTCCATGTTTTGTGTGCTTTGTATTGTATGTCCAGGATTTCCCGGATTGTGAAGACTCTCGTGCTTACAAGTATGGCCACATGAGTTTCACTATCCTCTGTTCATTTTGGGAATCCAGTATTCCAATATCTAATTCGTTCTAACGTTTTTTCTTGTTGGCACACTTCATAAACGGCCTTAGATTGGCGTAGAAGCCAACTTGTGATTCTTGCTAGGTCCCGGTGGGGGGGGTGGGACGTGGGTGGGGTGTGGGGTGAAGGAGTGGTTGTCGGGGGGGCAGGCTGGATGGGGGTGATAGATGCCAGGGGGTACTTACTTTGGGGGGGGATTTTTGAACTTTTTTGGGGCGTTTTTTGGGGTGTTTTTGGGGATTTTTGTTTATGTAGTGGGTTGTCAATTTTGACTTTTTCTTTCCTAATGGGTTTGTTTAGATTGGGAATTTTATTTTTTACTTCGGATCGGGCCGTGTTTGAGCCTAGCTTAGTTCCTCCACTTACCGCAGGTAGGCTAAGCTTTTCCACGGAAATTTGATTGCTTTCGGAATTTTAATAAGGTAAAAGCAAACATAGAAATGATAGAGTTAAATATAAGTTTATGTATTTCTGAACCAAAAAATTATATGGTAACTGTGGCTTTTTTCCCATTAGCTTCTAATCCACCTAATCATACGTACTCAATCAGTTTTAATAACTAAGTTAATCAGATGTTTTTAGAAGAAGAATAAGCTTCAAATTTGTTAACTTGATTTTCTTTAAAGCGAGGATTTTTCTGTTCTTAATAATTCAAAAGTTAAAATGCCAAAGAAGCATGAATGAAGTATGAATTGCAAAAAATGCATGAATATTAAATTTTGCCATATGAAGCATAAATTTTGATTATATGGAACAAGTAAAAGATGTGTCGTGTTCCCACCCCGAAACTCGAGCGGCCCCCCCCGGGGGTACAAACTAAGACATCTTTATTCTAAGGATTTGGTGGTGTTTGATGATATTCACCAGGAAGCGAAGCTAGTGAGGGGTGCAACTAAGACATTATCCCTTAGCCTATATAGGAAGAAGGTTGTTGATGTGATTTCCACTACGCTAGATCGGGGTGGGTTTTTTCAAACTAAGAACATTTCGGTCGTTGGGTTGTGACAATCCTAATAGGGTGAGCGGAGGCCTAGTGTAGGTAGTTTCAAAACTAAGCAACGCATTCATAAGCGGTAAGAACTTATGATTATAATAATGAAGATGTTGCAAATAGATCTTACAGTTAAAATCTCGTTCTTTAAATCAAGTTACACGGTGCTAATAATGTTGTTGCTTTGTGTCATGATTTTCATATTGAATCTACGGACTATGGATAATAAGTTGATCTATGGGTTGAGTTTTTTTTTGAAAATGAGTACACACATTTAAATCATATATTCATGTTGGGAGTTAAAAGTTCACAAGTCATAAGTATGAGTGCTTAGCATTTAGACTTATATTGACATGATCTTGTTTAATTGCTTGGTTTGGAGCTAGTGAAAAATCGGGGACGATGAATTTATCCGTCAGGACATCCGTAGATTATTCTATGGGCGTTTCTCATTCTATGATCCCAAAGTTGATATAATAAAGGAAGTCAAACAGGTAGTCAAGAAAAGAAAAAGGAAAATCCAAAAATATTAGGGATAGTTAGTGTATGAATAAAAAATGGTGAAAACGGGACTTGTCGAAGATTTTTGATTCTTTAGTTCCCCTTGACAAACACTTAGCTACTTTTCAAAGTTATTAGTCGAGGGGGATTGAGATTCTTAGTTTTTCGTAAATGTTTACTTCATAACATTGCGTGAGGACACGGCAATACCTTAGTATGGGGGATTTTGGTATGTGCTTAATTACACATACCTTTTACCTTTAAAAACGAGCTAAAATAACCAAAAACGGACTTAAAATGCCAATATTATGCTTGTTTGCTAATTGTTGTTTTTTTCTTTGTGCAGGAAGGATAACTAAGAAAAGACGGGAAAAAACAATGCCAAAACGACACAAGAACCAAATCGAAGCCGAAAAGTCAATCAAGTCAAAAAGTCAACAGAAAAGTCAACTGGTCAAAGTCAAAGTCAACCCAAGTCAACCCCGACAAATCCAAAAGTCAACATGTGAAGAAATATAAGTTTGAGGGTTAAAATTGCCAAAACCCTAAACTTATATTTAAAGAGGAAAAGAGAAAAGAAAAGAGAAGGGTGAAAACTGTCAATAAGGGAAAGTTGTACTACAAGGGCTAAAACTGTCAAGTCCAAAGACTTATAACCAAAAGGACCACGGGTGCAAAGAGTGTAATAACCCTTGGGGACTTGTTTTGCCAAGTCCCCAAAAGTATAACAAACCAAGGACGAATTGTGCAATGAAGGTTATAACCATGAGGGGCCATTTGTGCCAATCTCCCAAACCCATGCCCTGTCACCCCCAACCTTTGTACAACTCATTTTCCCGCCATTTTTGAATCCCAAAAACCCAGGACCAAACTCACGGGTTAGCCTCCTCCCTTTTACCCTGCACCTCAAAAATCCCTGGGTAAACCTCTCCCCCCTCCTCCACTAAACTTTCCCAGCTGTAAGATTGCCAAGTTGGCAATCCCACAACTCCCCAAGCTCATTTCGATGGTATAGATGATCCGAACAAACACCAAGGAGTTTAAAGGGCCAGGATTGGCTTGACTTTGCACTCACAAAACAAACACACTTGTGTTTGTGTGTCTACAAGAAAGCACAAGACAAAAAGACCAAGAAGCAAGACTCTAGTCGAATTTTTCCTATTTAAAGCTTTGTAAAGCCATTGTGGCTGGTATGTAGTTTTATGTAGTTTTAAGTTAGTTTTATGTAGTTTTACAAGTTTTTAGTGAAAGATAGTTAGTTTTTAAAGTTTAAAAGTTTCTTTGTACTTGTTCTTGTTTAATGAAAAATTCAGTGAAGTTTTTTTTACATTGTGTTGCTAAGCCATTTATTTCACTCTCTTTTTTATCTTATAATCTGTTGCTAAAAACTTTTAAACAAAACTTAAGGGAAAATCAAAAAGGTGAACAAGTTACTGTTGGAAAAAGCTTGGAGGAATAAGCTAACATGGATGGCTTATTGGGTTTTCAGCTTAGTTAAGCTTAATTATAAGCTGGGTAGGATTTAGAGCTTATTTAGGTCTTCAAGGGATCCTTTTTGAGAAAGGGATCAAAGGTACATTTTTTTACTTTTGCTTATTACTGTAGCAATAAGCCTATTTAGCTTATTTACTTAGCTTATTGCTGTTCTAATGCTTATTAGTGCGTAAGTTTACTTGTTAGTGCTTGTCATTTCATTTTCATGCAATTTTGGTTAAAACTG
>BQNB010026354.1:0-17858 GCA_026074375.1 Tanacetum coccineum | reverse complement strand
CTCCGCCGTCAACATATTTGTGGTGCCATATCATTCTTTTTCTTGTAATGTCAAGTTTTAAAAATTAATGGTATCCCACATACTATGTTGAAAGGGAGCTATCAGAAAAATAGATTCATGCAATATCATGGTATAATTTTTCTCCCCATGAAATTTTTCATGTCATAAATTTTAATCAATTCGTATTTCAAATACTTAGAGATTTATTATTTTAAATAAGGGGAGAAAATATGATTAAAATATGATATAGAAGAATGTGATCTTTAAGACTTTAAGTGCAACTCTTTCCTTCATGTGCTAAACAATTTCGAATCTCGATGCACATGTGTAAGGGGAGTATTTCAAAATGTCAAAAAATAGTTTTATGGTTTGATCTCACCCACAACCAATTAATCTCATGACGTCGATGAAGTCATAAGGTGGTTAAGGTTAGGTTTAAGTCCTACTATCCAACCAGAACCGGAGGGATCTACCCAAGAACAATCCATAGTATGATTGGAGATGAATGAGAATTAGGGAAGAATGCCGACTAAGATTGAGCTAACATTGGAACAATCACAACAAAGTGTTAGTAATGACGTCTTGGTAAGCATTGAAGGGGTTGAAGAATAAAAAAGAAATGTATGGAGAAAGGGTGAAAACAAAGCAGCCCTCCACACAACTTAGGCAGAAATCGGGTCAATACATTATCTACCAAAATCACAAAGATGATTGTTGGTATTGAAGAAAGCCGTCATGGACCCAGTGATGCAATGCAAAACCCTTACCAGCTATTCGAGTTTCTCTCAAGAGAAACTTGTCTCATTTGTCACGGAGATACACACGTTATCTATTGACATCTCACTCCGAGATTGTTAATATTGAATAGGTGGCAGTCTGCTCTAGCCTTCGATTACTAAAACCAAAAGTGCACAAATCGAGTCTAAAGCCATAAGAGATCAAAGTATAAATCTCATTATGACACAATGTCAAAATACACTTGTTGAATACCATAAAGTTCACAAGTTGTAACAAAGAGTCCTACGCATTATCTTTGAGATCTTGCCAGAACATCTGAGTGATACTTAAGTATTCACAGTGAAGATGGAAATCCTGCTTGAGCCAACATCAAACAAGCTCATGGTAGGTGACTTGCAAGATTCTATATGAATCAAGCTTGTGATAACTGGATATCAATTTTGGTCCAGTAAATGAATTGACGACTTAATAAGAAAGATAGTAACTATCTGATTCACTCTTACCGTGTTGTCTGCTTTGATCACTCGTACCTGCGTGTTGTCTACTTAGAGACGTTTCATTTAATGAAAGAAAGCAAGCATGGTATCTAATACATATGTGTAAGAAGATCCTAAACGCTTTGAGCTGGGAAACCCTGTCAAGGAGATTCTTGAATCTTACCTGATCACTAAGTACAGTATTTATACTATAAAAACAGGGAGACCGTGGTTATCGGCAACTAAATCGACGAATGACAAAGAATTCGTCCATATCTTGCTGTTATTACAACATTCAAATGCAGATACACACGATCGTTTTGCAGCCCCAATCAGCGAAGTTCGGATTCATCACTACATCTCATATAGAATCTTTCAAAGTCACTCAATCAACTCAGATTGTCGATACTAAACTTCCCTCTAATTATCTTCAAAGGTCCAAATCAAGAATCGTATTTTGGGGAGATTGTTAGCCTTATGTTTATATAAGTCAAACAAGAATGCAATAAGTATGAGTATGTCGGTCAAAAGCACAAGTTGATCAAGAAAGTCAAATTAAGATGATTCAAGTCAAGGAGGTGATGCAAGATGAAAAATCTCCAAAGTCAAAAGATGAAGGCTCAAGATCAAGATCACATAAATGACACTGAAAGAATGTCATCGGTCGTCTAAAGCACGAATGAACAGAGCCATAACAAATAAGAAAAGACAAAGACAAGACCAAAAAAGGAAAAAGCTCAAACATCATATCTTCAACATTGGGGAAGATAAAGTCAAATCAAGATTAACTCCATCAAGAACATCAACGTTGGGGATATCAAAGAAGACCTCAACATTAGGGGAGATTGTTAGCCTTAATTTTATATAAGTCGAACAAGAATGTTATCGGTCTTATTAGTCAAAGTTAATCTTGTAATGTAATAGACTAGTCGGGTTCAACGGGCTTAGATTGTAATATAATATTTTTTGTGTTTCGGGCTCAAATCCCAAGATAAGCCAAGCCTGACCCAAGTTAAAAAGACCACGAGCCCATGGTGGACTTAGGGTATAAATATGACCCTCTCCACACATAGAGAGGGTGTTGGTTATCATTTCTTGTATGTGTAATCATCCACCTCTACTTTCTCTCTCTTATAAATCTTTCTTTTTCCTTTCTACTTTTCACTTTTCTTCTTTGCTTATTTGGCTCATATGAACTTATTGGTTGCTTATTCTAGTTGTGTATGGATTAGATATTTGGGAGAACAACTACTTTATCTTCGTTGTATTTTAAACAATGCTTTCTCATTTGATGCAAATATGGGACAACTTGTTTTAACTTATTTCTTTTAATGAAATAACGAGGTTATCTTTTCAATGACTTATTTAGAGGTCGTTCTATTATATCTTGTGCTTATGTATTATGAAGTAATGACCCTGGTTACCTTTTCACTGAAACTTATTTTGGAGGTGTTATAGATTGGTATCTAGAGCCAATATAGAGAACTAGGTTACATATTTTACCTAGACTATAACCAATACATAAACATTGCATCACATAATTATTTTTAATATGCATACACACTACTTGCTTACATGAAGTATACTTGAGTTTACTTTCCGTTACGTGCATTTTTACACTTATCTTATATAAAAGTTATTTATATAGACCTTTGGTTGTCACAGCACTATGTCTCGTTGTACCATCTCATATGAGTCCTTAGCCAAGAGTATGGGATCATTTGTTGCATCTGCTATCATACCATACTCTGCACCGGTTGTTGATTTAGAGTCTAAACCCTTTAAGGACCCTGTATCACCGGTTGCTTCTGACTCCGATTCTGTTTAGCCCTCTTTTAATTCAGAGCTGTTCTCAGATCGCGTATCCCCAGCTATCTCTATAGCTTTGGATTCAGATGATGAGCCACTCGGCTCACCTGATATTGCTTGCTATTATGGAGGGTTTGAGTTTTCTGAGGACGACCCCTTAGAGGACGGGCCCTATTGATGCTTCATCTGGTACTAATGAGTTGCCACCGGCTCAGGCCGCACCTGATATTACTCCTGAGTCACCACCAGCTTTGTCTTTTCCTATCGCTCCTTAAAGATGAAACGGGATAGGGCTAGGACCAACGAAGACTGTCCGCCCTCAGCCGACTCTACCACCGTCTACTTTGGCACTCATTGCTGATTGGGCTGCTACACCTTCAGTTCTATCACCACCATCATCTCCATTATCACCGCTAATATCACCTTCGCCATCACCTGTTCGTTTTGGACCATCCTACCGGAGGCCCCGTACTTTACCATCATCATCTGCAGGACCACCTCGTAAGAGGTGTAGAGTGTCACCTACACAAGCATTGTTAGCACCTGTATAACCTACTATACCTATTGACTTGCTACCTCCTTGAAAGAGGTTTGTGGCTATGAAGAGGGTAGAGACTCTAGAGAGAGATGTTACATCATTGAGTGCTACACTTATAACAACCCAAGAATTTTCATCAAATGCAAAACCTATTTTACTATTATCACAATTATACGGGAAAATTTGTCGCTTTATTACATTACTTGCATTGACAATATCTCATTAAGCAAGGTAACTTGCATAACTAAAGTAGACAAGCTCACGCAACCTATCTGTAACAACCGGAGTTTTACGACGTGTCTGACGGTTCGCGTATCCGACGTCACGATAATTATTTTATGAGTTTCCATGAACGAGTGTCGACATCTAAAATTTTATTTGGCGATAATAAATATTTTCGTATTTTATTATCAAAAAGTTAGAAAAGATTTGAGAAATTTTATTTTTGACGTTTCGCTATTCGACGTTTAATAGCGCGTTCGTTAATCGTTTTGAGTATCGTAAAAATTTACGACACGTCTTGTAAATATTTTATTTATCATAAAATATTATTTTTGGAACCGCGTAACCCTTATTTCTCGACCTTGGCCATGTCTCGCGTCGTAGCTCGCGTTTTTAATTAAAAGAGTGCACGTTATACTTTAATTAAAATGAACACAAGTATTACAAGTAAAAAAAAAAGTTTTGCATGCCTATTTCCTAGCTTGTAGCTGCCGCATATTTCACTCCACACACTCAACCCTTTTGTTGTTCCAAGGCTAATCATGGTGTCACATTTTCTAATATATATCTAGTCTACTTTATATAACAAGTCAACACCTAGTTCAAGCTTCATTTTCTTTCTTTGCTCTTTCTTTTTGCTCGACAGCCTCCACCACCACAAACATAAAAACCATTTTCATCTTTTGTTTATTGAAATCTATTTATTGTCTACACAAAAATGATAAAGGTTAACATAAAATCAAGTGGAAAGTGTTTTCTTGACTTTCTTCCTTCCTTTTAGGTTCGAACGAACCAACAAACAAACACCTTTGGTGTTTTGATTTTTCTAGTCACCAAATATTATTTGTATGATGATACTTTAATCATCCATGGAAGAAATATACACATGCAACAAGGGTTACGTAAAGTTGAATATTTTAGAAATAAAGATTTGGTTTGGTTTTGGGTTGTGGGACGCGGGTTCGAGCCTAGGGAAAGCCAAGGAAAGATTTGATTTATTATATTTCGATTTTGGGTCGTGTTTGGTTTTGGTTCGAGTGGTAGGGGTTCGAACCGGGTACAAAGCCACAAGGAAGTGAGTGGTTTTAATTGTTTTGTGGGTTGATAATTAACTTGGGTCGATTCGAGTTGATTTTGGTTTGGTTCGGGTTGGAAGTAGCCGCGGCTAGGAGACAAAAGGGGCGAACCAAACACTTTTATTTTTCCGACATATTTCCGATAGCATTGTGAGCATTTTCTTGATGCCTATTTTAATTATTTCGATTATTTGATATGATTTTTATAAATATGTGTATATGTGGCGAAATCGATAGAAACTTGCGGCGTATATTGTATTGAGATATTGATGTTCAAGTTGGATTATTAGGAAATTATAAGTATTATTATTAGATGTGGTTTTGATGATATTTTGGGTCGAAAACTAATTTTAACACTTATTTTATCGGGTCATTTAAATCAGAAAACGGGATGTGTTATTCGGGGTTCGAGATTTTGGAAAATTAGATTTTGGGTTATAAAATACTTCAAATTATATTTTTACGGACGTTTTGATATAAAATGGGACTTCTAACTCCCAATAACGAAGAAACTAGAGCCGTGCCGACATATACACTTTAATAAGAAAAATCAGTTTAATTAATATTAATTAAATCTGACAGATTTAATACTTTAATGTTTTGAGCGCTTTCGAGTCCGTTTCGGCCTTCCGGCGAAACACGAAAGTTGTTCGTAACGATGTTTCACTTTTTCGCGAGGTTTATTAATTTTAAAATCGCGATGTAGCGGCTCAAAACTAAAGGTCAACCTAAAAGTCAACAAGTATTATAAATAATATTAATACGTTTTGAGCTCGGTTTTGAGTGATAAAATAAGGTAATTTAATATATTAATATAAGTAATTATTTTCCAAGTCGTTATTCGGTTCTAAAAAACGGAAAGTCTATATATATAGTAACTTTTTGTAATAATTGGAGTGTAATTTCAGTAATAGAATTTTTTTGGATAATTAAGTGTTTAAAGTTCAACGAGATAGATAAATAATAATATGAATTTTATGAGATGTCGAACTTACAAAAAATAGTAACTTTCCTAAAACAGTAACGTTCTAATAATAGAAACTTACCGAAAATAGAAAGTTTTCAACAAATTAAACTAACTTATAACGGGATGTAAAATAGTATACAAAATATACTAAATATAAAGGTTTAAGCCGCGCAAGTAGAGTTCTCACCACATATACCCATGTACGTATGTATATATAATATACATAATTTCGTCGTAGCGACATACGTCTTATTAATCATACTTTATGCATATTGTAATCGAGCGACATAATTATAGGTCGTGGTCGAGATCGTTGCTGCTTCGTTTGTGATTTATTTGGTTATTTGATCGTGGTCGTTGATCAAGGTGAGTTCATAGCCTCGCATTTTAATACTTGAATTGATTTATAAACCCGCGAGGGAGATAACATGCTTGTTTTTAAAATTGAACACAAGGGACTTGAATGTATGCTAGTAGCCTTGATTATTATAAGTTGGAATTCTCGCTAGATAAAAGACCCGCGGAAATCATGAATTGTTAATTGCCGGGTAATGGCATACGCTTATACAAGAAATAGTACTATTTGGAGATTACCACCTCCAATCCGTGACGACTAGCTATCGTCTCGTGTCGGGAAAATGACACTACGGATGCGTTGTATAGAGAATAAGATACACTCATAGCGAGGGTGTATAGTGGGCACTTTTATGAAACGGTAACGTTCGATTCATGAGGCTTATAATAATCCCCCTATAACGATGTCTGATCCACATCGTTATATCCTGAAAATTTTGAGAAATGATACTTGTGTTCGGAAGAATTTTATTGTTTATAAATGTAAACTCTATGAATTCACTCAACATTATTGTTGACGTTTTAGCATGTTTTATCTCAGGTCCTTGAAGGTAATTCGGCGATGGAGATTTTGGTTAACGCTTATGGAAAACCAAATATTTTGAAGGCCCATTAAATAAAAGTCATTCGAAGAATATTTCAAAAATGTTGTATGAATTATGAAATGATTTGGGACCTATGATGTAAACTCTTATTTCGAATGAATGTATTTTAAAACGTCTCTTTTCGAGTCGTTTTCTATGCTTGAGTTGTTGAATTAATACGTAGCACCCAAAGGACCCTTCCGCTGATATAAATGAAAATGAGGGTGTTACAGATTGGTATCAGAGCTTAAGTTATAGAGAACAAAAGATTTTCAAAAAGAAAAATGAACGAAAGAATTTTTGAAATCTTTTGACTATAACGGTGCAATAGAAATCTCCGAATTACCGATGGGACAAGAATGAGAAGGATTTATTTATCGATATATATATGGAAAAATATATATGTTGTAATATGAGATTTTCATTTATTTTGAATATAAATGTTGATTATGTGATTATTTTAATACTAATACGAGATATTTATACGACGCGGATTGTCATGAAAAACTCTAATCATCTTAACACTAACACCGAAGCTATTCCCGAAATGAACCAAGTTGTTCCCGAGCCGAAAAGAAAACCCAGTTATTCCCGATCCGAACCAAGTTGTGGATGTCTATGATCCCAACGAAATGGTTGACATTCCGGACGACATTGATTTAGTTAATTATGATGGTGATGATGAAGAAAACCCAAAAGAAGATCCGGAAGAAGACCCGGAAGAAGAACTAGAACCGAATAATAGGCTTATGAATCAATCTGCCCCACATGTTGACCCACATCAGCCCGGTGTTATGTTTGGTTAGTTAGAGGAGAATGATGGTGTAAATGAAGGTGTTAATAATGAGGATATTGAAGACGAAGATGTTGAGATTGAGCTCGATGACGATGCTGAGTTGATATTTCCTTATGAGGTGGAGGATGACAAAACCCCGCCACCTGGAGGTGTGTCATCCAATTCTGAGCCACCTAATGCAGAGCCACCTAATGCGGAGTCATCTGATTCTGTATCATCTGATTCTGAGTCAGAGGAAAAGGAGGCCGACGTTGCACCTGAGGACACTTTTGGGACTATTACCCAAAGGCCTTATGCTGTTCGTGACTTTCCGAGGGGTGTATTTGAGGCAGGAGAGCCATCTTCTGCTCATGACTCATCTTATGTCGGTGGATTGGCACCTCAGGCATTGAGATGTGATTTATAGGCATCCCGTGCATGATTTAGAGTCACGGAAGCTGAGATGGGAACATGCCAAACTGAGATTGCTCTTCTAAAATCAAAGAATAAGATTGGGGGAAAAGAGAGAGAGATACTTGATCATGATTTGGGAAACGTTGAGCATGTTTTGGGTGATGTTTTAGAGAGGTTGAAGGTGTTAGAGAGCGAGGAGAATGCTACTTCGAAGAAGAAGTTGGTTGAGGCTGAGATGAAGTTGGAATTGGCTCGTATGGAGCGTGATATGGTGGAGAGGAGATTACATGCATCTTATGGGTGGGACAAGAGGTTTTATATGGAGATGGTTCGCATTGGGGCTGTTCCTAAGCCACCATCCGATGATGAAGGTACTGAGCGTCCGAGAAAGAAATCGAAGAAATCTTCTTTTGATGGGACCAAGGGACCTTCCGAGCCACGTGGACCACCTAGTGACTCTTAGTAGATTAGTTTATCGTTTGTAGTATCTTTTGTAAATCACTAACTAAACTGAGATATCAGTTAGTAGAACTAGTTCTTGGAGTTGTATAACATTAAATGGTGACATGTAATGTGTGACGATACAACTTGTGACTCGTTTGTGATTAATGAAAATACTATCTTTTGATTTCTAAATTCTACGTGAGTCGTTGTTATCTTTCTTTTCTTATTTCTTTAAGTTGTTCCTATTGATTGATGCAATCATTGAATGAATACTCATTATGATTTGAATTGCGTTGTAACTTCTTCTCCTCGTATTCTCAATCGCCATCGATATCATGGATCTCATGATGATTTTGGCTAAACTCATTTCCTATCATATTGTAATCATTTCACCCATTCATTTTGTGAACCACTCTTTACTACGCTCATGCAAACCACTTATTGTTTAATAAGTTAATATAATATCACCTGAGAAAATTTAAATTGTCATCATTTTATGAGTTATTTTAATTGAGAATTATAAATAGTTGCTATCACCATAAAATTATTTATTAAACATCTTGTAAATTAAATTACTTTCATACTATGAACGGTTCTGTAAAATCATTTTTGATTTCTATCTTATAATTAAGCATGATTATACATTTAAATATGATGACATTAGTTTGACGAACTGAGCATTGCATTGCTATTCCTAAATTATACATAGTCGTGCACCTACGTATAATTTAGAAGGAGCCATGCAAGGTTGAATAGTAGTCACCGTAAGATTTTGATAAAGATCAATTTTTAACTGTAATTTCGAAAAATCAAGATTTTGTATGGTTTGCAAGTGGTACAAGTAGGGACATCTGCATATGTACCCTTATCCTTTTCCCAATCGAATTACCCATCTGTGGATGCGGTCTTACTTGACAATTGTTATCTACTTCTTATTTCCTTTCTTTCATCATGAAATTCTTTGGACACTTATCTATTTATCGACTATTGATACCCGACTTGAAGTTTCGACGTTCCTATCCTTTCTTTTCTACTAATCCTCCTTTGAGTAACGTGGGTAAAAATTCTGAGATGCGTTCAGAGGTGAATAACGAATTAGGAAAGTATGGGGTTTATGCATATCCATTATGGTATTAGCCTTTCTTTTGACTTGAAATTCGCCCGTGTGAATCACGCGTTGACCTCGCTCTTTTATTGCTAACTTTGTCTCTTGATTCCTTTGATTCGAGAAAGGTTATGAGTTATTCCTTTCTATGAAGTCAAATTGGCCGATGAAGAAGTAGTAAGTACCAATAATGTGTAAAAAGGGTGTACACTTAATCTTTTAAGCCGTTCTTTTCCAATCGATTTAATGATTATTGAACTAGGAGGTTTTGATATCATTATTGGGATGGATTGGTTATCACGATATGATGCCGCTATTTTATGTGGTGTGAAAAAGGTTAGGATTCCCTTGTAAGGTAAGACGTTGGTTATCGAAGGTGATAGAAATAATTCCCGATTGAAGATCGTTTCTTGTATTAAAGTTCGAAAGTATATCGAGAAACTGAGCAAGAACCGAAAGAACCGAAAGAGAAGCGATTAGAAGGTGTCCCTGTTATCCGAGATTTTCCCGAGGTATTTCCTGAAGATTTACCTGGACTTCCGCCACTAAGTCAAATTGAATTTCGTATCGATCTTATTCCTGGTGTTGCACCTGTGGCGTGTGCACCATATCGTTTAGCACCATCCGAGATGAAGGAGTTGTCCGAGTAACTGCGAGAGTTGTCGGAGAAGGGTTTTATTTGAATGAGCTCATCACCATGGGGAGCTCCACGAACAAAACAAATCGATGATCAAAAGTCGATATCCGTTACCTAGGATCGATGACTTATTTGATCAGCTGCAAGGTTCTAGTGTTTATTCGAAGATTGATTTACGGTCTGGTTATCATCAACTTCGCATCCGCGAGAAAGACATTCCAATTACAGCATTAGAACTCGTTATGGACATTATGAGTTTCAGGTAATGCCTTTTGGACTGACTAATGCACCTGTAGTATTCATGGGTTTGATGAGTCGTGTGTGCAAGCCGTATCTTGATAAGTTCATGATCGTATTCATCGATGACATTCTGATTTATTCCAAAAAATAAAGAAGAACATGGTGAACATTTGAAGACTATCTTGAATTTGCTAAGGAGCGAAAAGTTGTACGCTAAGTTTTCAAAATATGATTTTTTGGCTTGATTCCATGCAATTCCTTGGCCATGTGATTGATAGTAGTGAAGTTCATGTTCGTCCTGCGAAGATCGAAGCCATTGAAAATTGGGCTGTACCGACTACACCAACGGAAGTGCGACAATTTTTGGGTTTGGCAGGCTATTATCGAAGGTTTATTAAGGAGTTTTCTATAATATCCAAACCATTAACTAAACTCACTTAGAAAAATAAGCTGTATGTGTGGGGCAACGACGAAGAGGAGGCATCCCAAACATTAAAGCTGAAGTTGTGTAGTGCGCCAATATTATCACCACCCAAAGGAAGCGAAGACTTCGTTGTGTATTGTGATGCATCTCTTAAAGGATTTGGAGCTGTTTTGATGCAACGAAAAAAGATGATTGTGTACGCCTCTAGACGACTTAGAAAGAATGAGGAAAACTACACGACCCATGACTTGGAATTGGGAGCGGTGGGTTTTGCTCTTCGACTATGGAGACATTATTTGTACGGTACTAAATGTATGGTATTCACGAATCACAAAATCCTACAATATATTTTGGATCAAAAAGAGCTAAATATAAGGCAGCATAGATGGATTGAACTTCTGAGTGATTACGATTGTGATATTCGTTATCACCCAGGGAACGCGAATGTTGTCGCTGATGCGTTAAGTAAGAATGATAAGGAACCGATTCGAGTGCGTGCTATGGTTGTGACGGTACATGACAATTTACCCAAGCAAATTCAAAATGCACAAGTTGAAGCGTGCAAGGAGGAAAATATTAGTGCCGAAGGATTTCTTGGCAAAGGGGAGCCATTTGAAGTTAGGTCCAATGGTACGAAATGTCTGAAAGGACGAGTATGGTTGCCACTATTTGGAGAATTGAGAGATCTAATCATGTTGGAATATCGTAAATCAAAATATTCCATACATCCTGGATCGGATAAGACACATAAGTACCAGATTTGAAAGAAGTTATACAGGTGGCCCTAATATGAAGCAGAACATTGCGACTTAAAGTCAATAAGATGCTTGACTTGTTCTAAAAGTCAAAGCCTGAACATCAAAAGCTGCCAGGATTACTACAAAAACCTGAGATCCCTGTTTGTAAATAGGAGAGAATTACAATGGAATTCATTTCAAAGCTTCCAAGAACATCATCTGCATATGACTCGATTTGGGTCATTGTGATTGATTGACTAAATCTGCTCACTTGATTCCGATGAATGAGAAGTTTAAAATAGATAAGTTGACTCGATTGCATTTAAAGGAGATTGTTTGTGGGCACGGAGTGCCCGTGTCGGTTATTTCGGACCTAAACCCTTGTTTTGTATCCGGATTTTTAGAGATCCCTTCAAAAAGTCAATAGGGATGAATTGGATATGAGCACTGCCCTATCATCCCAAACTATGGTCAAGTAAAGGACTAGAGACATAGAAGAATTGAGATGCGTTCTGCGTGTATGGTAGTGACTGGGATTAGCCATCCCTTTATTGAATTCGTCATACAATAATAGTCATCTATCACCTATTATAAAGCCAGCACCATTCAAAGCTCATACAGAAGAAAAAGTAGATCGCTTTGTATGTGGAGTGAGGTTGGAGATGCCCAACTCACATGACTAGAAATGATTCGTGAAACGACAGAGATGATTGTGCAAATCAAGAACCGATATTTGCTGCAGTCAGTAGCAGACAAAAAAGTTATGCGGATGTGAGGACGTAAACCTTTGGAGTTCGAAAAGTGTTAACAAAGTTATGTTGAAAAGAACACGTGGAAAGTGTTGTTCGAATTGGAAAACTGGAAATTAAGTCCCTTTTATATGGACCATTCAGATTTTATCACAAGATAGGTCAATAGGCATATGAACTGAGAATTACCCGAGGGCTTCAAGAATCAACATAATACATTCCATGTTTCAAAACTTGAAGAAGCGTTATCGGATTGAAGACTAATTATTCCTCTTGACGAAATAAGGATCGACGAGAAGTTGTATTTCATCGAAGAACCTATCGAAATCATGGATAGAAAAGTGAAACAACTTAAGCAAAGTCAGATTCCTATAGTTAAAGTTTGATGGAACTAGAGTCGTGGACCGGAATAGACTTGGGAATGGGAGGATCAGATGTGGAAGAAAATATCCTCATCTTTTTGATTTAATAAGAAACGGGCGATCAAACGAAATTAAACTCGAGACGTAAGATCCTTTTTAGGGAAATGCTATGGCAATGCGTCAATTTCAGGTCGTCTATTTTTATTCTCGAGTATTAATTATAAATTTTCATTTTATGTTTGAGATATGAACTCACATCTAACGGGAGAATTAGGGCATGCATTTGTAACTTACGCGACCGTTTACAAAGAACCCTGGCGAATCCTACGTTAACATCGACATTTATATTCCAAAATGGCCGTAGATAAATTTTGTTATCCCGCCCCCACCCCCAAACCCCCCCCCACCCGCATTCGTTTATTTTGTGAGTTTTCGTAAACAAACGACGATATTTAAAATTTTAATTGTCGTAAAATAATAATTTCGTAATTATAATTACGAAGGAAATTTAAAAAATTTATATTTTGACGTTTCGCGAGTCGAGCTTTTGACCGCGCATAATTCGTTAATCTGATTCTAGCATCGTAAAAAATATACGACGCCGCCTCGTTAATTATTTTTTTAAGATTTCAAACATCATTTTTTCTTTAAATGTCGACCATTTTTGTTCCTTGTCTCGAGCCGGATTCTTGTTTTAAAATGTACACATTTTATTAAATGTTTTAAACCAAGAAAAAATGAACGGAATATAAAATGGTTCATTCGAAAGTTTAATCCCGGGCCACGGTAGTTGGTTTTTATTTAAGCAAAAGTGTGGCGTGTCAAAAATATAAAAGAGAAAGGATGGGAGGACTATTTTTGCCAAAATCTCAAAATAGGGAAGTATATAAACATATTTCCTTCCATTTCATTTCATTTCTAACAAAACAAAAAGGTGTAAGTGTGTGTGTTCTTATGGCCAGCCACCATGACACCGGAATCCGCCGCCGGAAAAGTTTTTCGATGAATGGAAACCGTCGTGTCGCCAGAAAACGTCACATGCACAATGACCAACTTATATTTTCTGAATCCTCTCGTGATTTCCTACGTATCTATCCAATAAAATCACACATGCAATGAATATTTTTAGAGTAAAGACTAAGCTTGGATTTGAAGTCTACATCAAGTCTTGTTGTTTATTGTTGATCATTTGATCATTTTCTACACATTCCTTGTGGTAAAAATCTCATGAGTTATGCTTATGTTTTCTTTTGATTTCCTTATTGTATATGTAAATGTATGATATATGATGATCAAGAGGTGAAATTGTCCATGCATGCATAGATCTAGGTTAAAAATGACTTAATCAACTATTGAAACTAGCTAGAAATCACTAAAAATTATAGGATGATGTTAACAGTAAGTTCTGGAATTTTGAGTAACTTTGAGAGCTGATTTGAATACTCTAAGTTGTAGACAAATGTCTTGTGATCATGTAGCAAATTGGATCCCCATTGGAATGTAAAAATTGAGTAACGTTAGTGGACAAACCACGAAAACTAGTGATTCTGACCTCTATATAGATGGCAGCAAAAAGTCAAACTTACGTACTGAGGTTGGTTAAAAAGTTTAAAACTATCAACCCTAAGATCAAATCATGTATGTTTCTGGCCAAATGGATGATCAACCATTCATTATGGTTGTAAATGGCATCCAAAATGGTGAAAGTGTGAAATCAGTCCGAATTTGTAACTCATCCATTATGTATAAAATTAACCCTATGTATATGAAGACTAAAAGATGTATCTAAAAAGAGTTTAAATCGTAAAGTGGGACTTAAATATGATGTCAAGTAAGCATATAAATATATAAATTATACCATTTACGGTTTATAAATTACGACTATTTTCGTAAACATAAAAGTATACAAATTTTACTACTACCCGAACACTAAACTATGTAAAGTGATTTTTGTAACTAAAACCAGAGGTGGTAGGACCCACTTCATGGGAGTTTTTAAAAGTTAACTTATTAATAATAAACATGTCCCGACCTCAAGAACCCAAAAATTTATAATAAGACTCATTTACAAGCTTGAATGGGCCATAAGGCCTAATTGGGCCACTAGGCCCAATGTATTAAAATAGACATATTGGACTTGACTTTAAGCCCAACCTACTTGGGCTTAATTAATGAGCTAAGACCTAGTCTTGGGTTAATAATATCAACCTAATAAATTAATGGGCTTGCTTATTGGACCTATTGGGCTTTTTGGACTAATTTGGACTATACTAGTAAAAATGGCAAATAAAAATGAGTTAAAAAGCTAGAAAACTCTAACTGTTAAATAAATATGTTGCAAAAGTATGATCATCATATAAACTACATGTATACATATACTTATTTATTTATGAGTTTTCATTAAATTTTATCAACTAGAAACCTAAGACCCGTTACAATTTGTATAGGTCTCGGTTGATCGACGCGCTTACACCCGAAGTTCTTATCTATCGATATTCTCATCCGACATCACTAAGTGAGTTCATAGCTTCGCATTTTTACACTTTAATTATTTTATAAACCCGCGAGGGAGATAACATGCTTGTTTTTAAAATAGAACACAAGGGAGATTGTATGCTAGCAGCCTTGATTATTATAAGTTAGATTAACTCGCTAGATAAAAGACCCGCGGAAATCATGAATTATTAATTGTCAGGTAATGGCATATGCTTATACATGGAATAGTACTATTTGGAGGTTGCCACCTCCAATCTGTGACCACTAGCTATCGTCTCGTGTCGGGAAAATGACACTACGGATGCATTATATAGAGAATAATATGCACTCATAGTGAGGGTGTATAGTGGGCATTTTGTATTGATATGGTAACGTTCGATTCATGAGGCTTATAATAATCCCCCTATAACGTTGTCTGATCCACATCGTTATATCCTGAAAATTTTGAGAAATGATACTTGTGTTCGGAGATTAGATGTTGGGAACCCCAACATATTTTTATGGTTTTTATATATAAACCCTATGGATTCACTCAACATTATTGTTGACGTTTTAGCATGTTTTATCTCAGGTCCTTGAAGGTAATTCGGCGATGGAGATTTTGGTTTTCGCTTATGGAAACCTAAATGTATTGAAGGCCCATTAAATAAAAGTCATTCGAAGATGATTTGCAAAAAGGTTGTATGAATTATGAAACAATTTAGGACCTATGATGTAAACTTTTATTTCGAATGAATATATTTAAAAACGTCTCTTTTCGAGTCGTTTCTATGCTTGAGTTGTTATATTATGACGTAGCACCCCAAATAACCCTTCCGCTGAGACGTATAAAAATGGGGGTGGTACACATTCATTGTATGGATAGATGTTTTGTATGTAAGTATATAGACGTGTTTATGCGTGAACGTGTACCCATATCATAAAAGTAAACAAAACGATTATATCTGGAGGGAAAGTCGTGGGTAATTTCCCACAAATTACCTACCAAGTTGATAAATCCTTGGGAAATACGTGTGTAAATACCCACAGATTTCCTACAAAAAATATCGTTATTATGTTTTTGCCTACTTACCCATTTCCATGTTACTTAGTATGTCTTCATATGTGTTTGTAGTTTCATTTTAAATGTGTTTGTTTATTAACGCAACTATTTATGTTAGTATCGCAAGTGTACTTGTTGGTTTAGGTATAACCTTTTTGTGTAACAAATCATTATATATGTATGAATATCTACACATGTTTGTTTCGTATATCCGTTTA
Source organism: Tanacetum coccineum (assembly GCA_026074375.1). Classification (NCBI taxonomy): domain Eukaryota; kingdom Viridiplantae; phylum Streptophyta; class Magnoliopsida; order Asterales; family Asteraceae; genus Tanacetum; species Tanacetum coccineum. The sequence continues at coordinate 1,451 of BQNB010026354.1, read as the reverse complement.
CGACATTCATTGTATGGATATATGTTTTGAATGTACGTACACGGACGTGTATATGCGTGAACGTGTACTATATCAAAAAAATAAAAGAAAACGATTATGTCTGTGGGAAAGTCATGAGTAATTTTCCACAGATTACCCACTAATATTAAAAGTATGCAGGAAAGTCGTGGGTATTTACCAACATTATTATTAACCACACATTTTACTCATCCCTTGTCTTCTAATCTTCTATTAAACTAAAATACCTTAGATCACTTAAAACACTTACTCTAAAAATAAAAAACATAAACACTTATTGATAAGGTATTAACATCATTTACTGTGATGTTTATACATTATCAACAATCGACACCCACCACTACACCATCGAACCCACCAAGATCCGCTCATAATTCTGACATTCGTGTTCTACCTATCCGAATTTTGGTTATATCTTTTTTGAAAACCTGATATTTGTGTGCACATAATTTTTTATATTATATGTTGATTATAGTTAGGATCTGTTATATTTGTGCATAATTGTTGTGTAATTTGTATATGGACAATTAAACCCTTTTGTACAATACTAAAACGTATTTCCTCCCTCTGTCGTCTCACCATGTTTGTCCCTCTATCTTCTCGATTCTCTAACTGCCCAAGTATCAAACTAATGATTTAATGAACTAGGAATGTATGAATTTGATTATGTGTTGAGTTATAAAAGTCAATGTTAAACACAAGCTGGTAGATATTAAATACAGGTCACGAGGGTGCATTTATGACCCATTTATCCTTGCATATCAAGCTCAACAAGTGTATTACGCAACATATCCTTCAATGACGAAGGATTTAAAAGATTGGTGGGCTGTTATGAAGGCGATGCCAAAGGGGCACATTCCAAGTAGCAGAAGGTATTTTAGCTACTAAAATTTCTGGTGATGACAATGTCGACGAGGAGGATTTCTTTCAAGAAAATGATAGGATAGTATGTACAATAGGCACAACTAAGGATATACAGCTGGTTACTCTTGTAAGAGAGGAAATAGAAGAAGTTCAAACTGCTCTTGTTACTAATAATACGAATGATGATGGTGAAGAAGAAGAGTTTGAAGATACGAATGGTGATGATGATTCAAGTGATGATATCGACTTTGATCCGTCTAATCATTCTTCTTCTGATGATGCGTAGATTAAATAATTTTTTTTCACTTGCTTAACAATGTGTTAGTTTATATGTTTAAATAAACCAATATATTTTAATAATGTTTAGACTATGTTTCTTGAATACTTTAATTGATTATGCCGCTATTATTCTTAATTGACAATTTCAATTCCATCATTTATTCACAACAGTAGATATTAAATTGACTATTATGTTCTTGTTGTACATATATTATAATCCAATATGTCATAATAACGTATTGTTTATTTTTCAGGTGACGCCTTTCCATCATGCCCAATACCAGAGGTCG
>BQNB010026353.1:30933-58700 GCA_026074375.1 Tanacetum coccineum | reverse complement strand
AATTTAGCTCATCAGCCTATTATTTTATTTCTGCTTATTTAAAATTTCCTTAGCTTTTTAGAGTAGATTAAACCATTTTCCTTTACTGTTTTTAGGAGTGAGCTTATTTACCATTGTAGCTTATTCTGGTTGCTTATTCTTATGCTTAAGTGCTTATTTTGGGTAGTTAAACTTCTGTTTTAGCTCATTTGCTTATTTCTTATTTCTTTGTGTTTTAGTTAGCCTAGCAGTACTAACTTAAAGCTAGCAGTACTAACTCCAAGTTAGTACTGTTAGTTATTACTGCTAGTACTGTTGTTAGTACTGCTAAGTTTTTCTTGCTTAATTTAGCTTAATTGCTTTTTGAATTTGCTTATTTAAAGTTAGCTTAGCTTATTTAATCTGTCTTAAGCTTATTTGAGCTTATTTGTGTCTTAGTATAAAAGTTTTAAGTGTTTTTACCATTCCTAGCTTTATTCTTATTCAAGCTTATTTTCTTTGCTCATTTTTATGTGCATTTGCTTATTAGTATTAGTGCCCAATCATTCCTTGTCATATTCAAACACCACTCATCAATCGTCTTTCGATTTTCCATCTCTAGCCTCGTTGGGACATAACGACCCGGGAACACTCTGTACTGCTTCCGGTTTCATTGGTCTCGCGTGATTTCGTCCCTTGTTGTGTGTTTATATTTGTTTGCATTTATCTATATATAAATAGGGGTGGGTTCAAGCGAGTCAGTAGTCGAGTAGCGTGCATGACATGTTTCCTGTGTCAAATCTAAAGAGGTGTTTGGCAGATGCTAGTTGCATGTGCTATTGGTAGAGATTAGTGTTGACAAGACTCTTCGTTTAGTTGAAGAACCTATCGAGATTGGAGACTATAAAGGTAAGAGGTTAAATGTAGCGGGATAGTGATACTAAGGTCCTTTTAGGCTCAAAGCGAGGTCTTTAAGACTTCAAGTAAACTGAGTATCTACATTTGTTCATGAGTAAGATATTGTTGGAAGTATTAGTTAAAGATGGGTACGAAGGGTTTCTGGTAGACCTTAGTACGCCCTTAAAAGTTTTGTATGGTTTTGGTTAAAGTTATATTATGAATAAACTCGAAGTCAAGTCGATTCTTCAAAAACATTGAGCTTTGTAACAACTTATGACTTGGTTTCAAGACAGTTCTTGTTTGATGAGTTGCGAGGCCGGGTTGTAAATGACGTTGTTACACAAATTAGGGTTTTTGATGAGTTTACTCGATGACGAGCGAGGTTCAGGTAGATGGGTGTTTCTTTTCGTTTGGAGCGGTTATGCTGCTATGCGTACCCTTATGTGGGCAGTCAAAGTTGTTAGCAGTAAGATATCTTGTGAAAGTTAGTTGGAGTTCAAAGTATAACTTTGAGTTAGCATGGTTATGGGAGGACTATGTGATAGATAAGTACATTCGAAAAATTGTTTGGTAATGACGGAGTTGAACCTTTTGGTTAAATCTCGGGACGAGATTTCCTAAAGGAGGGGATAATGTAACAACCATGACTTGAGCAGGTTAGTCAGACCATTGGTGTTGACTTATGTACTTGTTGCAATGTATGGTTTATGTGTTTATAGGTGTTTATGTGTGTGTTTATGTGGATTATGTGGGAGTTGGTACTCAATCCATTGAGCGTGATCGTCTCATTGGGATTGGAGTTGTGTTGGATAATTCATTTCGTTCACTTTTGAGTGACGGGGAAATGATTATTGAGATTTGAGCATTTTTGCGTTAATTGTGTAAGTATTAAGTTTGTACGTATTTTATGTGTACGTATTATGTATGTACGTATGTAAATAATAAGATTTAGTGTTAATGGAAAAAGAATGGCATATTGCATGCTATGCTACGTCAATAGTTGGATGGTTTCGTGTTAAGCATTTATGAGGAATGTGGCATTTTAGAAATGAAATAAGTGAGTGAAATATAGAAGTTTGTAGCAAACTTTCTAAAAATAGAAAGTGAATTTGGAAATGGAAGTTATATTTAGAAAGTAGTTTTTAAACAAAATGGTTTACGAAATTAGCTTAGGTTTTTATAAAAACTTAAGGTATTGAAGGTATTAATTAAATAAAATGAAAAATAAAAAAAATATTTTTTTATACATTAATTGAAAAAAACGAATTTCACAAAAAAAAAGAAAAAAAAAGTTTAAGTTGAAAACAACTTCTAGTTGGATTAGGATTAGGCTAATAATGCATTTATAATAAAAACCTGGCCCTTATTCCCTCCCCTCTCCCTAATTTCGACCTACTTCAGCCCCCAATACCCAAGAAAAATCGATTCAAGAAGCTAGGTTAAAGATTACATGAGTTGGTGAATTTGTGTTGCAAGAATCGAAGGTTTAAGGTATAGATCACTAATCCTTGTTAGTTATTAATCCTTTGATCATGTAATAATCATTGATGGATCATTAGGGTTTTAATAATCTGTAATTGATGATGTAATTAATGGGTTTTTATCATTGGAAATCGTTTTTAAAGTTTAATGAGGAATTAGAGGTGAATAGTTAGGGTTTATCATGTTAAATTCGTAACTGGAATCTGGTCAGAATTTTAGGTCACCTTGCGAGAGTCATAACTCGGTCATACGGATAGCTTTTAATGATTTTTTTGAGCCTAAAATTAACTACAAAGAGTCTACTTTCCAACCCAATTGGTTTCATGAATTAAAAGTGAGTGGAAGTCAGTCAAATAATGGTTACAAGATTCGTTGTCAAAACTGTGTTTTCGGGTCAGATTTAGGTCATGTTTGGGAAGGTGAAACCCCCACTTAAAATTTGAATTGGACTTGGCCCTTCTACAGAAGTTAAGTTACATGTGTCTATTAAAAATCCTCCAAAGGAAATCGTCTAATTAGTTGTCTAAGTATGGTTTTTAAGGTTATACTTTTTAGTGTGCAATCAGATCCGAATTAGGTCAGTTTTGAAGTTTGATTTTATTAGAGGTGGTTACACATATAATTAATACTTGGGAATCATAATGTGGTTAATATACTCTTGAAGGAACATGTATGATTTTTGGTATGAATTATGAGGGTCATTAAGTATGGGTTTTAGGTTGGTAAAGTCACCCCAAAATTCTGCAGTTTTGGTTAAAATGAAGTTGTATATAGTAATGTGATATTGAGGTGGTTAAGGTTGGGCATGGTGTCCGGGTGACCCATGGTGGTTAATCAAACCCTTAGACATCCATCATATGATTGTTGCATGTGCTTAAGCTTTTGGCTTAGTAGCGTGTAACACGTGTTGTTTTGATTGTTTAGTTTTGTGCAAAGGAATTGGAATTGCTTGAGCATTCAGGTGAGTTTCATAGCCCCTCTTTTCTTATGATTTTATTGGGGTGAAAATGATGCAAATGGTTTGAAATGTTGAAATGATTTGATTACTGTGATAATTGGTTGTCTAAAATGCATGGACTTTACGTGGCTATTATGTGTATGTGCTAAATGTATTGTGATGTGGTCAATTGGAGCCGGGTTGGCTTGGATCGTGGGCACGTTCCTGCCCCTTTTGATGTGTTGTGATGTGATCAAGTGGAGTCATGACTTGGGTCGAGGGCACGCCTGCCCCTCTTGGATTGTTGTGGATCGGGGGTAACGTTCCTACCCAAGTGTGATTGGTTTGTTGTTTTGCATGTTAGCCTATATGATAGCTCATTTATTGTCATGCAGTGTTTTCTTTTATCACAGAAATGATTGGATAATCTTTAATTCGTGTCTTAAACCTATGTCTCTCACCAACTTTATGTTGACGTTTTTAAGCATCATTTTCAGGTGAGCGTCATGAAGATGTTAAGTTAATAAAAGTGGCTAGAGAGACCTTAGGATGGCATTGGAAGATTCATTGAAGTTTTTTTTTCTTCTGCATTTGAGCAGAAAGTTGTAAGTGTTTAAAATAAAAGTAAAAAGTAAATAAAAGATATATTGAAGATATAAAATGATGGTGGATTAATGCAAGACGCCGTGCGGATTCTTTTGTTGTTTTTCGGTATTGTCATGACACATTGTGTCTTTTATAATCATTTATGAAATTAGTGATCCTCTATTGTTGACACATTGTGTAGTATGCATCTCTATGATGTTATGCCTCGTGTTTTGCACTTGGACGGGGTTCTACGTTGGTTGTGGACTCGATTGGTATCAAAGCATTGGTTATAGAGCAGTAGGTGTGTTGTGCCTGACTATAAACTAGAGTCCTTTCTTATTAGATGCCATATTAGGGCCTAAGTGTTTAGTATTATAACTATTATAATTTCCCCTAATTATATAGCTTTTGTGATCTTATTTTGTCTAACTTTTATTTAGTTATTTTGTCTACCATTATCTGATATGATATGTATTACTTTCTTAGTATTTTAGCTATATTTTTCCCCACCCGTAAGAAGTCTCGTTAGGGAACCGTTTTCCCAACTGGAAATAACGCGTTACTACGGTTCATAAGAGGAGTCCTCTTATGGACCAAAGGAGATAGGAAAAGTTGATCGTTTTGTGATGACGTAATAGGGCTGGAACCCGAGAGTCGGGTAATTCTTGTAGAGGCATAGTCCAACCCAAGCGAGCCTAGCATTTGTTTTATCCCGTCCTTTACCTCGTCATGTTGTTATTGATTATTTCTTTCGGATATTTTGTATTTTGGGAGTCGTTGCGAGACTTTCGTACCTTTATGTCATTTCGATTTTATTTTGATATGGGTAAGTAGTTATTTGATGGAGCATCCTTTACGTGTTAAGTTGTAGTGGTTTAAGATATGCAATGTGGGGCCATGTGGTGCTTATATTGTGGAATTATGATTATTATGGGTAATCTTGGAAGTAAGTACACGTGTGAAAGGAGGCACTTATAATTATGGTGGCCAACATAATTATAAAGGCATCACACACTTAGAACCCATTGGTTGGGGGGGGGGAAACCATGATTGCTTTTATTTGTGGTTGGTTGTTAAGAATGGTGTTGTATAATAGGTTGTATTTGATATGTGTCATTCGCGATAGTATGGCTGGTATGGTAGAGAATTTCTCCTTACCCTAACGGAGATATGTAAGTTGAGTTGTATAAATAGTAAGTTTCCCTTCTATCTAGTATTTGCGGATATATAGTATTGCTATTATAGAGGTTTGTAGTTTTTGCCGGTTGTTTGTAAGGGGATTTTCCTAAGTCTAAGCTTAGCATTCCTTCATCGTACATTGTTAGTAAGGATACCCGATTTTCCTATTTGATGTCTCGATGTATATTAGTTGTTCGGAATCTGCTCTTTCGTTTATGGACGCGTTTGTTAGTTCTTTCGTTGCATTGATTTCTCGTATGAGTATCAAACGTTTCTTTCAAGCACTAATTGTTTCTAACATTAGTGTGGATCATTACTTCCGTAGTTGTATATCCCTTGGTTTTCGTAACCCGTGGCGACATGTTAGTATCGATGCTTTTAAGCTTGCTCTGTTTGATCGTTTTTTTGGATGTGGACCTTACGTTTCTTTTGTGTACGTAACGTCTTGAGTGAAGGTTTTCTTCGTTTGAGTTCGTTTGAAATTTATTTGGAGGTATGGTTCCTGGTATTTCTTGCGTTATTTAAACTAATAGGAATTGTGTTAGAATCTGTTGTGTTTTACAATCCATTTTGTTATTATGGTGTCTTTTGTGTGAGTAAAATATTTTATAATTGATGTCTAATTATAAAAACCCTTTGGAAGTATTGTGTTGGTGTTTAGGAAAAACTGTGTTTAAAATGAGCTCTGTAAATAGAATATGTTTAAATGGCCTATGTAAATAGGAATTGAAAATTGTTGAGTAGTTAAATAAATTTTATATTATTTATATAAGAGGTTTTAAAGTAGATTCATAGTGGTAGTACGATACGCCATTAGATAACCATCTTTAGAATTTTTATGACAACCCAAAATGAATTTTTATAAAGATTACGATCAAGATAATTTTATTTATTATTTAAAATGATTTTTATACTTGAAGTGACTTCCTTTAATTTAAATTGATTTTTATAAAAACATTATTTAATCTGGTCTTTTGAATAAAGTCAATAATTGGTATAAGAATTCCCGTCTTTAGTATTGATTTTTTTTATGTGTTCATTTGTAGTGGTGCGCTTGTTGGTTTTCTTTCGTTGTGTTTCACTCGTAGATATGTGTATCCTTTCTTTCACAGTATCCTTATGTCATTTGATCTACGTCTATTTGCATATGTGGAATCTCCTATATTCATTCTAGCCTTTGGCTTGATATTCGTTTGTTATCCTATTCGACTGTTCATAATCCTTGGAGTTCGTTGATACCGTTAAGTCGTGGAAGTTTTGATATGATTATGGGAATGGACTGGTTGTCCAAGAGGAAGTTTATGATAGTGTGTCATGAGAAGGTGGTTAGGGTACCGTTGGAAGGTGATGAGATACTTCGAGTTCATGGGGAACGTACTTTGGGAGCCGCCAAAGCCCTAATGAATGCTAAGTTAGATAAAACGAAATTGAGTGATATTTCCGGTACAAATTTAATTGATTTATGTTTCTGAAGATTTATCGATAACCACACTTATCGACAAGTTGAGTTCCGTATAGATTTAGTTCCTGGAGTGACGCCAATTGCGAAATCTCCATATCGTCTAGCGCCTTCGGAGATGCAAGAATTGTCTGAACAATATCAAGGGTTGCAAGACAAAGGTTTCATTCGATCTAGTCATTTTTTGTAAGGATCACCAATGTCATTTGCTGAGAAGAGGAGCATGGAGTTCGTTTGAAGTTAGTGTTGGAATTACTGAGGAAGGAAAAGTTGTATGTTAAGGTTACTAAGAGTGAGGCAATGAAGAATTAGGAAGTACCTACGACACCGTCCGAGATATGATTACACTTAGGATTGGCAGGTTACCTACCCATGTTTCATCGTAAACTTTTCTAAGGTTATTAAACCCCTTACTTCCCTAACTGAGAAGAATCAGAAGTATGAGTGGGGAGTAGAACGAGAAGAGTTTCCAGACTTTGAAGAATGATTTGTGTGATGCTACGGTAAATCAAATGTAGTGGTTGATGCATTGAGTAGAAAGGGAGATTTGAAACAAGCGATTAGTTGAGAGCAATGTCCATGACTATCAGTCAGTTGTTAAGGACAAGATATGGTTACTTCAAAGTTAAGACGTCCAGGTATGAGAATGCGCCAGTAGAAATGTGCGTGGACCTTAGACTAACAGTGAAAAAGGTGGGCAGAGGATGGTTTTTACTTAACGGAATTGAAATGTTTTAGTGTTAGGGAGTGTGAGATTCGCTAAAATCCTCGGTACTAAGGGAATGGGGTGGCTGAATGCCTTCCAGTAGGAAGGCTATATGTTCTAGATCACAGGATGTAAAGGATAGAAGATGAGAGTTTGTCGTTTGAACTGAATTTTAGGTTCTTGGTAGGAAGTGTAATGGATGAGGCTCATGCATCAAGGTACTTGGTAAATCTGGGAGCGGATAAGACGTACTATAACCTTGGAGATATGTATTGGTAGCCACGTGTAGAAAGGGTATAGTTACCTATGTTAGCGATTGTCAGATTTGTTTAAGAGGTGAAGGCTGCAATGTCAAAGAACTTTTGGGTTGTGCACTAACCTGAGATACTTGCAGTGAAAGTGAGATAGAAATCACCAGGGATTTTAATCACTAAAGTTCCAAGGTCAAAGTAGCGAGTATGAGGTGAATTGGGTGATGGTCGATAGCCTGACCAAGTTAACTCAGTTTCAAGCTATACAAGAAGATTGCAAGAACGTGAAATTTGCAAGGATTTATATTGATGAGATAGTAGCAAGGAATGAAATTCTGGTGATGCTCAAACTTCAGGTTAAGATGGTGATTTTATTTCAATGGTTTTGTAGACGTTACAGAAAGTGTATGAGCTCGATGGATTAAGTTCTGCTTGACATCCTTAAGCGGTTAGACAAAGGGGAGTGTATGGTTCAGACTCTTGGGAGATATAATGAGGGCTGTGTTATCGATTTTGTGAAGTTATAATTCGAGTTTCAGGCTGTACTCCGTTTGAGATTTGTATGGAGGAAATGTAAGTCGCCTATTCTATGGGCAAAGATCGAAAGAGAGTAGTTGATTGGGACTTGGGTTAGAATGAGGGAACGAATGGAAAAAGTGGTGTTGACAAAAGAGAAGTCAAAGGGCGAGAGATCGTCAAAAGGAGTTTAATAAGGATAAGGGTGTACACTGTTAGAATTTAAGGTAGGAGATTGGTGTATGTTTAAAAAGAGTCACCTTGGAAGGTTGTAATTCATTTTGGAAAGAAGGGTAAGTTAGCACTAAGGTATGTGGGGCCATTTCAGATTCATGAAGGAATCGGTCTTGCAGCTTATAGGTTGAAGATACCTGAGTAGTCGAGTAGCGTGCATGACATGTTTCCTGTGTCAAATCTAAAGAGGTGTTTGGCAGATGCTAGTTGTATGTGCTATTGGTAAAGATTAGTGTTGACAAGACTCTTCGTTTAGTTGAAGAACCTATCGAGATTGGAGACTATAAAGGTAAGAGGTTAAATGTAGCGGGATAGTGATACTAAGGTCCTTTTGGGCTCGAAGCGAGGTCTTTAAGACTTCAAGTAAACTGAGTATCTACATTTGTTCGTGAGTAAGATATTGTTGGAAGTATTAGTTAAAGATGGGTATGAAGGGTTTCTGGTAGACCTTAGTACGCCCTTAAAGTTTTGTTGGTTTTTGGTATAAAGTTATATTCATGAATAATAAACTCGTAAGGTCGATCTCAAAAACCATGAGCTTTGTAAACAACCTTACTGCTTGGTTTCAAGACAGTTCTTGTTTGATGAGTTGCGAGGCCGGGTTGTAAATGACGTTGTTACACAAATTAGGGTTTTTGATGAGTTTACTCGATGACGAGCGAGGTTCAGGTAGATGGGTGTTTCTTTTCGTTTGGAGCGGTTATGCTGCTATGCGTACCCTTATGTGGGCAGTCAAAGTTGTTAGCAGTAAGATATCTTGTGAAAGTTAGTTGGAGTTCAAAGTATAACTTTGAGTTAGCATGGTTATGGGAGGACTATGTGATAGATAAGTACATTCGAAAAATTGTTTGGTAATGACGGAGTTGAACCTTTTGGTTAAATCTCGGGACGAGATTTCCTAAAGGAGGGGATAATGTAACAACCATGACTTGAGCAGGTTAGTCAGACCATTGGTGTTGACTTATGTACTTGTTGCAATGTATGGTTTATGTGTTTATAGGTGTTTATGTGGATTAAGTGGGAGTTGGTACTTAATCCATTGAGCGGGATTGTCTTATTGGGATTGGAGTTGTGTTGGATAATTCATTTCGTTTACTTTTGAGTGACGGGGAAATGATTATTGAGATTTGAGCATTTTTGCGTTAATTGTGTAAGTGTTAGTTTGTATGTATTTTATGTGTTTCGTATTATGTATGTACGTATGTAAATAATAAGATTTAGTGTTAATGGAAAAAGAATGGCATATTGCATGCTATGCTACGTCAATAGTTAGATGGTTTCGTGTTAAGCATTTATGAGGAATGTGGCATTTTAGAAATGAAATAAGTGAGTGAAATATAGAAGTTTGTAGCAAACTTTCTAAAAATAGAAAGTGAATTTGGAAATGGAAGTTATATTTAGAAAGTAGTTTTTAAACAAAATGGTTTACGAAATTAGTTAGGTTTTATAAAAACTTGTAAGGTATTGAAGGTATTAATTAAATAAATAAAAAATAAAAAAAAAATATTTTTCATTATTACATTAATTAAATAAACGATATTTAACCAAAAAAAAGGAAAAAAAAAAAAGTGTAGTGAAAAAAACTTCTAGTTGGATTAGGATTAGGCTAATAAATGCCATTTATAAAATAAAAACTGGCCTTATTCCTCCCCTCCTCCCTAATTTAGACCTACTTCACCCCCAATACCAAGAAAATCGATTCAAGAAGCTAAGGTTTAAAGGATTACATGAGTTGGTGAATTTGTGTTGCAAGAATCGAGGTTTAAGGTTTTATATCACTAATCTTGTTAGTTATTATCCTTTGATTTTTTCCCCAATTGGTTTTTAAATAAAAAAAAAAAAAAAATCATGACTGGATCATTAGGGTTTCGTTTAATAACCTGTAATTGTTGATGTAATTAATGGATGGTTTTTATCAATGAAATCGTTTTTAAAGTTTAATGAGGATAATTAGACGGTGAATAGTTAGGGTTTATCATTGTTAATTAGTACTGGATCTGGTAAGGAATTCTAGGTCACCTTGCTGACGAGTAATATCTCCGGTCATACGGATACAACTTTAATGATTTTTTTGAGCTAAAATTAACTACAATGAAAGTCTACTTTCAACCCAATTGGTTTCATGAATTAAAAGTGAGTTGGGAAGTCAGTCAAATAATGGTTACAAGATTCGTTGTCAAAACTGTGTTTTCGGGTCAGATTTAGGTCATGTTTAGGAAGGTGAAACACCCACTTAAAATTTGAATTGGACTTGGCCCTTCTACAGAAGTTAGGTTACATGTGTCTATTAAAGAATTACTCCAAGTAAATAGTCAAATTAGTTGTCTATGTTATGTTTTTAAGGTTACACTTTTTTAAGTGTTGCAATCAGATCCGAATTAGGTCAGTTTTGAAGTTTGATTTTATTATAGGTGGTTACACATATAATTAATACTTGGGAATCATAATGTGGTTAATATACTCTTGAAGGAACATGTATGATTTTTGGTATGAATTATGAGGGTCATTAAGTATGGGTTTTAGGTTGGTAAAGTCACCCCAAAATTTTGCAGTTTTGGTTAAAATGAAGTTGTATATAGTAATGTGATATTGAGGTGGTTAAGGTTGAGCATGGTGTCCGGGTGACCCATGGTGGTATCAAAACCCTTAGACATCATCATATGATTGTTGCATGTTGCTTTAAGCTTTTGGCTTAGTTTAGCGTGTAAACATGTGTTCTTTTGTTTGTTTAGTTTTGGTGTTAAAGGAATTGGAATTGCTTGAGCATTCAGGTGAGTTTCATAGCCCCTCTTTCTTATGATTTTATTGGGGTGAAAATGATGCAAATGGTTTGAAATGTTGAATGATTTGATTACTGTGATAATTGGTTGTCTAAAATACATGGACTTTACGTGGCTATTATGTGTATGTGCTAAATGTATTGTGATGTGGTCAATTGGAGTCGGGTTGGCTTGGATCGTGGGCACGTTCCTGCCCTTTTTGATGTGATCAAGTGGAGTCATGACTTGGGTCGAGGGCACGCCTGCCCCTCTTGGATTGTTGTGGATCGGGGGTAACGTTCCTACCCAAATGTGATTGGTTTGTTGTTTTGCATGTTAGCCTGTATGATAGCTCGTTTATTTCCATGCAGTGTTTTCTTTTATCACAGTAATGGTTGGATAAATTTTAATTCGTGTCTTAAACCTATGACTCTCACCAACTTTATGTTGACGTTTTTGAGCATCATTTTCAGGTAATCAGTTTGAGACTAATGATGCTAGGAGAAGTGGCTAGAGAGACCTTAGGATTGGCTTGTGGAGTTCTTCTTATTTTTATTTAGACTTATGTTCTGTTGGATAATTTAAGTCTGGGATTGATTTACTTTTATGTGGTTTATGCATTTGCGTGTATGACATTACTTAATAATGCAAGACTCCTTTATCTTGTGTTGGGTATTGTTATGACACATAGTGTCCTCTGTGATTGTTTTCTTTTCCTTTTAGTATCTCTATAGTAGACGCCATTGTGTTGTAATGATATCCATGAAGTTCCACCTCGTGCTTCCGCCTTGGCGGGGTGTGACAAAGTGTATCTTTTAAGATAACTTATCCTATCAATGAGAGAGTCAAATTTCTTAGGTCTTGGGATCCTATACAAAACATTCAAAAGTTTTGAGCTCATGACAATGGCTTACAGTTATCTCTGACTGTAACCCGGACTCAAATGTTAGGGAAGTGTACGCATAAGTGCGCTTACTCTACAAATAGAAGAGAACTCTTCTATCATGTATTTTAAAAACAGTTGAACACAATTTTTCAAAAAGAACTTTTAATGTCAAATTGTTTAAAATATAATGTGGAAAACTAGAAAGGGGGTTGAATAGTTTACCACTTTTTAATTTAGTATATTCTTTGTTGGTAAAAACTTAGTGATGCGGTCGTCGTAGGACTTCTACACGAAGTTTTACAACTCCCTAGGCAGCGCACCTAACCGTTGTAGTAGTAGTATAGGTAAGACTCAGGGGTTGTTATCTTCTCTAAGGGAATAGGTTAGGAAGGCTTGATCACGGTCTATCAGAATTCTATGGGTTGAGAGAAGATTATTTTTGTGTTTTTATATTTTATAGAAAGCAGGTAAATCTATGGTTTGAGAGGTTAGTTTGTTTAACTAATAACTAAACTAACTAATATCTAATCTACTGGTGATAACTTTATGATAATTAAATATATTTACATAATCATGCATTACTTATCAAATTGCTTCTCCTAATCCTGTTGTCTTGTCACACTTGTGATGATCTGTGTAAGTATTTCCTAGGTCATGAACGGATTACACGAACCCGCCGTCTATTTAATATTCCGTTAAGGCAACGCACAAGTAAGGTAGTATGAAGACTATTACAAGGCCCCTAAGAGTATATTAAATGCTTGTGAAATATCTTAAGAGGGATCAACTATATAAGGGGGTAAGGTAGTATGAAGACTGTTACCCGATGGTATCCTTTCTATGCACTCGCGTTTCCCTAGACGTGTCTACAGCGATACAGACAAAAGCTAATTTTCTAAAGCCTAACGCGCACATTCATCAACAAGAAGCAACAGTAATAGGATCTACAATTCGACTTTCGTGCAATCATAAGCAAATACAAAGGAGGGTTTAGCCTCGCATGTTATAATGAAAGCAAGAAGATAAATCAATCACAAAACACGTAGACATATTGAATGATGAATGATAAATAACCCTACTTGAATTAAAACATAGATCTAAGGTAGTACAATAAGGTTTTAAGGCCCTAAAAATGACCTATGAAGCTGCTACATAAGCTAGGGTTCGTCTCCCTAAAGTTATACAAAGTTACACACTTAAAACCCTAAAATCGATTTTATATTTATAGAGATATCGTTGCGATGGCGTCGCTTTGTACTCCTGACGTCGTCGCCACGTAGATGGTTCTAGATCCACTTTAAGTCGGCCACGTCCTAACGCCGTCAAGTAATCTCTGACGTCGTCACCATGAATGTCATGACTTCGTCGCTTTATGGTTGCGACGCCGTCTCCAGGCTTTGAGTGAATAATTCTTCATGGTTCTTGGTGTAGAGTCGTAGTCTTGTCCATTTCTTCTCTAAATAAGCCCAAGTCACGTGTATTTCCTCTAAATGCCATCCAATTACTAAAAACCTGAAAACAAATGATTAAGCACATAATCTGGGCATATTTGCATGATTTAAGGGGTTAAATTACCCCGAAATAGTGTATAAAATGATACCTCATCAAATACACCTACACTTGGGATTTGCTTGTCCTCAAGCAAATGGGCTTTTCTACCAAGACAATAACAATATGATGGTCATTTAACCTACTCTTTAAAAGTATTTTACAACACAACCTTCTAGACCTCGTAATTAAAAGCACGGAAAGTATATACTAGCACCTCACATAAGTGTTTGGGATTCTCTCTTTCTCTCGGGTGTATAATAAGTTATAACATAATGGGGAAACAAAAAATCAACACTCATTCCCTGTCATAGCATATAAATTACCATAGGCTTTGTAAAGGATCAAACCTCCACCGCTTAAGAGCAAGTATTATTCATTACTATATAAGAGGTCTTTTAAAGGGTTGTGGGGTGTAGGTGTAAGATAACATATATGGAAACAGAAATGGATGGGATACATTTAGGTGGCTTTGGGTGAATTTGGAGTGGAAGGGTTAGCTAATTATTTATAAGAATACATGTTGGTTTGGTTACTAAGCCAAAGACTCAGACAAAATATACAAACTTTACACAACTCTACATCAATCTCTTTCTTTTTCTTTTCTTGACTCTAATATAAACATAGACTTAAGCAAATGGCAGCCCATACATTTTTTTTACCCTTTTTTTATATATACATTTTTTGATTCTTTTCTTTTCCTTTTTTTCATTTTTTCCTAAACTTTTTCCCTGCCATTGCTTAAACATATAATACATCATGGGGGTTTATAGATACACCCCTACACTTGAACTTTTACATACTCGGTCATTTACAATCTAACTAATGAACTGATTTGAGGTGGATCAAAATAACATGGAGCTTATTAAGCTCTATCGGGGGTAATAAATTACTTCTTCCCTAATTCTTCATAAGATGAATACTACGATGAATCCCAATCGTCCCAAAACTGTATTTACAAGGATAAGGACTTAGCAACCGTGTGCTCAAATAATTAACTTGGATTAAAACAATAATGTACTAAAGGTGAGTACATATAAGGTAGGCTAAGGTGATTTGGGTGTAACGATTGGTTTAAGGGTTAGTAATGCTCTTCGTTAATAACCTGGAATCCACCAAAAAATTACAAGAATCATGAAAAAGGATAGGCTCGGAGGGTTGTACTAGGGGTATCCTGCACTAAAAATGAGTGCATGGCAAGGGTGAGAGATAGTCATATGACCGGTGTGACAATCATAACAATTACAGGTTTAAAACATGGGTTAATCCTAGTGCCTCTTATCTAGCAAATCCTAATACTTACATGCGGTCTTAGGATGCATCACAAAAACAAGTTCTAGAATTTAATATACTACTGGTACACTTATATAATTTAATACCGATACCAATGCTCCAGAAAAGGCGACCCAGACCATATGTAGACATCTGTAAAGACGGAATAGACACATATAACTGCATTCGAACCTTAACTCGAGAAAGCTAAAGGTATAAATTATCTTGGGTATCAATAATGGATACCCGAATTCTTAAAGATCTAAAGGCGAACCTCACATTTTTAGAGTGGAATTTTGAGGGTTTTTTTGTGCTATTAATATACATTCCTATTCATATGACGCTATTAATACTTGGTTTTCGTCGGTATGTATCATAATTTTTTTTAAATTTGGGTTAAAATTACCTTTTATGCTATGTTTCGATATATTATCCATCATTTTAAGGAACAAGCAAATGGCAAATGAAGAAATAGTTTCTAAGGCTTATTTTCCCCTTACACTTAAGTTGAACATTGTCCCCAATGTTCTATCTAAGTACTAAGAACTTCCAAGCTTCTTCTCGTCAAATATAACATGTAATCAAAGACAAAGACAACTACACCAAGCATAAAATCGGCGAGATAGATATATATAAAACGAGAGTTTAGGGTTTTGACTCTATGAAAGCGGTAAAGATAAGATGAGAGTAGTGATGTAATCATAGGTTTATGCATGTTTATAAAATAATTACAAATTTTAAATGTTATGCAAACTATTTTTCGAAAATTCTTGAAAATTTTTAAATTTTCTTGTAGCTGGGCTCACGACGTCGTCAGGAGGAATCCTGACGCCGTCTCCAGGCTCTGAGCAAAAAAAATTTCATTTTCTTTGAAAAACTTCTTGCACACGATTATATAATTTATTTACTGTATGAAATTGCTGCATGAAACCTGAGATTAGTCAATACAGTCATATGACTCAAAAGTGACGCGAATTAATCTAAATAATTTATTAATTATGTTTGAATTGTTTCTTAGAAACCGGATATTTCCCCTACACTTATTTTGTGCAAAATACCTTTGATTGTAGATAAGACAAGGTTACAAACAAAACAAAGCATGGTTACAAAGTGATTCAAACATAAAAGAATAAATGAAAAGTATTAAAACACAAGACACTCCTAATATGCGGGAAAAATAAACATTGGGTTGCCTCCCAAGAAGCGCTTTTCTTTATTTATGAGTCTTGTAGCTAGACTCGAAGTCACAAGTCAAGTGTCATAGAAGTGGTCCAAGTTGATGATCTCCTTTGGACTTTCTCTTTCAGAGAGCTTTCTAGTGGTGAGGATTGATTGTAGGGTTTTGGTGAATTCTTCTCCATCCGGATTAATTATCCTAATTTTGGCATGCCATGCCCCATCTCCATCATTGGGTGGTTTGTCCAAATTGATCGGATTCTCGATTAAGTCTTTCGACTCCCACATGTTTCCCTTAAGGTTTATTGGCAAGGCCCATAGGAATTATACCATTCGCCTTAACACTAGGACGTCCTTAAAGGGATTAATTTTAGCGTCTCTAGAAATTTCCTCTTCTTTAGGCCAATGACAATCTAAGAAGTCCTTCTTAGCATAATAATGGGTTTGTGCACCTATTCCATCTGAGCTAGGTCGTGGTTTGTATGATTCCCTTTTTCCAAGCGTGGTCTAATAGGGTGCTTCCTCTTCACCTAAATCGACTCCTTTTACTCTGAATACCGACCTAGTGATCCCTTCTCCTACTGCTATTTTGGCTATTCTACAATCTATAACAGCATTGGCGGTTGCTAGGAATCCTCTTCCAACTAGTAAAGGGGTTTCGAGGTCTTTCTTCATATAGATTACGTAGAAATCGTTTAACAGTTTCATTTTTCCTATGTGGACTTCTACGTCTTTAACAATTCCAACGGGGTAAGATTTGGTTCCGTCAGCCAACCCGAAGATATGGTCAGTCTCTTCCAATAGTCCGATGTTAAGCTTTTTGAAGAGGTATAGCGAGATTATGTTTACACATGATCCAAAATCAGCTAAGGTGTTGAAAGGCTTTGAATCCCCTAATCTACAGGGTAGATTGAATAGCCCGGGGTCTTCCCTCTTTGCAGATACTTCTCCTTGGACAAATGTTGATCCATTTTTGCCTAGTTCTAAGCTCTCCATGTATTTATCCAATATTGCGTTATAGTTTGGAGCGTGAGCTAGGACTTCAAGAACCGGTAGGTTAAGATGTAAATCCTGGAATTCATCTTCAAGAGTTGATTTGGGTTCTTTAGTTTGTTCTATTCCAATCCCCATCCCGGTTTGCAGCACACTCGTCTAGGAATGGCTTGCCTCCTTGGAACATGTTTTGACGGCATTGATTGAAGTGGAGGGGTAAGGTGAGAATTGGGGATCAATCGTTAGGTAAGAACAAATATACGAAACTGGAGAGGTATTTAGTTTTGGATTCTTAATCGTATCGCTAGGGAGTGCTCTTGCCATTCGATTTGTGATGGCTTTCAACACTCTGTCGATTTTGTTGGTCATCTCACTTTGTTGGTGTTTGAAATTGGCTTCAAACTTGGACAATCTGGTATCTTGAGATGCCATGAAGTTGGACACCAATCCTTCTAGATTTGATTGACTGTTAAAGTTTTAAGGATTGTTGTTGAAGGAACAGTTCGGGATTAAACCATTGGGTTAGAACCAGTTAGATGGGTATAAAGAATTATTTTGGGAATTTTGGGGTTGTCTCCACCTAAGGTTTAGGTGACTTTTTCATGACGGATTGTAGGTGTCACCAAGATTGTTTTGGTCGGGCTTGAAAGTGTACCACTTACCTACCGCTTCGTCGGTATGTGAGGATGCATATTCAAAAAAGGCTTGTTTAGGATTTCCATGCAGTACTGAGTTTCGTAGGGACCACTGCAAATCCCACACGAAGAAGTGATTTTTTTACTTGAGTAGGTTGCATCGGAGCAAGATGAGCTTCCATCAAGCATTAGACTTGATTTTCGAGCTCGATTAAACGGCGGTCGGATGTACTCGGGACATCTTGAGGCAAATAGATTGCCTTAACTGGCTTAGCGAAATCCCTTGGGTCATTCCAACTTTCGTTATCATAGAGGGCGAGGTCCTTTAATAATGCCAAGGATTTTTTAGCGTTTCTGTCACAAAGCTTGCCACCGGCCGATTGATCGATGGTTCGTCTTGTGACGGGATTGACATGGTCATAAAAGATTTGGACTTGGAGCCAAAGATTGATGCCATGATAAGGGACTTTTTGGAGTAAGTCCTTGAAACGAGTCCATGCTTCTGAGAGAGTCGTTGGGGAGTTTGCAGTCCTTCCCGATGGAAAGAATTGAGCAAGGAAACGAGTAGTAAGATCCTCCTATGTGGTGATGGATCCTGCTGGAAGACGTTCAAACCAGTTGTTAGCTTGATCACGAAGGGAAAATTAGAATAAACACAGGCGCGTTCTTTCCCTATTTTCACCGTCAAGGTCAAGTGAGTCCACAAGTTTTAAGAAATCCTTGAGGTGTTGGTTTGGATCCTCGGACCGAACTCTGTGGAATAAGCATCTGTTTTGCACCAACCGGATGGTGTCGGATTAAAGAGGTACCACATTTTTCCCTTCGTGGAGCTCAATGGTATTCCTATAGCCTTCATGGCTAGGTTTGGAGTAGTCTCCAAGGGTACGGATAGTATTCGCATCTTCCATGGTGGTTGACGAGAATGGATTACGAAACAAATAACACAAAAAAAAGATACACTACGAGAAAGCTAATATACTGGAATTAAAATTCTCACTTGATTGGAATCAAGCGAGTAGAACTAAGTTAAACAATGATTGAAACCTAACTATCCCACTGCAACGGTGCTAAAAACTTGATGTGAGGGTCGTAAAGACTTCACAAGAAGCTTTACAATCCCCTAGGCAGTGTACCTAATCGTTGCAGTGTAGTATAGGCACGACTCGGGGGTTGCTATCGTTCTCTAGGAGAATAGGTTGGGAAGGCTCAACACGGTTTAACAGAATTCTAAGGGGTTGAGAGAAGATTCTTTTTGTGTTTTTATATTTTTTGGAAAGTATGTAAATTAATGGTTTGAGAGGTTAGTTTGATTAACTAATAATTAAACTAATTATAATCTATACGACTGGTGATAACTTTATGATAAAAAGATATATTTACCTAATCATGCACTACTTCTCAGATTGCTTCTCCTAGATCAGTTGCTTTGTCACACTTGTGATGATCTGTGTAAGTATTTCCTAAGTCATGAACGAATTACATGAACCCCGCCGTCTATTTAATATTTCGTTAGGGCAACGTACAAGTAAGGTAGTATGAACACCATTACAAGGCCCATAAGAGTATATTAAATGCATGTAAAATATCTTAAGAGGGATCAACCATATTAGGGGTAAGGTAGTATGAAGACTGTTACCGATGGTATTCTTTCTACACCACTCGCGTTTCCCTAGACGTCTATGCTAATTTAATATCTTATGGCTAGTTTTCTAGAGCTTAACGCGCACATTCATCGACAAGAAGAAACATCAAAAGGATCTACAACCTAAGTTTCATGCAATCATAAGTAAATACAAAGGAGGGTTTAGTCTAGCATGTTAATGGTAAAGCAAGAACATGAATCAATCAAACAACACATAGACATATTAAATGATTAATGATAAACAATCTTAATTGATTAAACATGGATTAAAGGTAGTTACAATAGGGTTTTGAGGCCCTAAGAATTACCTTAAAAGCTGCTAGCATGACTATGGTTCGTCTCCCTAAAGTTATACAAAGTTACACACTTAAAACCTTAATTTTGGTTTAATATATATAAGAAAATCGTTGCGACGGCGTCGCTTTGAAGTCCTGAGTCGCCACGAAGATGATTCTAGATCCTATTTAAGTCGGCCACGTCCTGACGCTGTTGCTAGATTTCTGATGCCGTCACTAGATAGATTACGACGGCGTCACTTTATGCATGCGACGCCGTCTCCACACTCTGTGAACACGATTCATCAGATTCAGGAGCTAACATTAAGGTAAGATTATCATTATAGCATCTTATATCATATAGACGTGGATTCATACTTTGAGCTTTCTTGAGGTATTCATGTTTGAGAAAACTTTTTTTACAATTCCGATTGAGCATAATCATTGTTTGAACTGACTAACCTCTTTTATAAACAATGTCATTCAAAACTTTGACTTGGTTTTCCAAACAAATGACTTTTTCAATTTCTTTATCTTGAAAGACTTTTCTTGTTCATCTTTTTGAAATGAAATTGTAGAAATTGTTTGTTTATGTGCAGACAACTCGTTTTCCATTTTGAAATCTTTTTATTCAAACTTAATATTGTTAGAGTATGCTTGTGTCATAATAACTAATTATATGGCTAGACGCATATGAGCCTATGGGGTCACACACATATACACTGAGGTACCATTTTATATATCGTATTTATTGTATTTACGGTATATAAATAATCCACGTAACACGGGATAACTATCAGGCTTATAATAACTAAAAATTGTACTTAGTTAATTGGACTTGAAAAACAAAAAAGGAGGCCCATATGAGCCATATAGGGGCCGGCCATTTATGGTCTTAAGGGAAGGGATAAGATTGTTTGACCAATAAAATTAAATTTGATGATCTCCTAATTGATTCCCATATTAATTTGATTACAACTTTCCAAATGTCTCTCCCCTCCTCTCTCTTATAGATATACGGCACAAACACACTCTTTCGATGGTTTTTGTGTTCTTGTTTTTCAATCACTTTGTATCTACTTTATTCAAGGTGAATTCTAAGGTTACGGGGTTAAGACTAGCATCTATTTGGTATACAAGGAAGTGTAGTATGGATACATCATAGAGGTGATCTCCATTGATCACTTGGTTTCATTAGAATAATTGTTTTAAGGTGAAGGTCACCATTTGATTCTACCGATCACGCTACAAAGGTATTACTTTTCTTGTTTTAACTTTGATTGATCATATGACTCTATGGATCCGTTGATAGGTGCTTGTTCCACTGTGTTTAATGTTTGTTAATATGATAATCTTTTAATTCAGCACCTATAGTGGTATCACGAGCCATCATATGATGTCATATGATCATCTTGTATGCGTAAAAATGGCTAAAAACGTGTGTTTTTTATGGATTCAAAAGGAAGATTTTAAAACAGCCCCTAGGGCCTATTTTTTGAAAATAATTCGACCCAAATAGGGTCTTATGATCTGGTATTTTTGATCCCATAGCCATTTGTTATGCATACTTTAATTGGTTTTGTTATCGGGTACGTGTAAAAGGGCCTAAATCGCGCGTTTTGGAACGATTCTTGAATCGGTTTTAAATCAGCCCCTTGGGCATTAATTTCTGAATTAATATGGTTGTTATAAGGTCTTTAATACAGTACTAAGTGATCCTTAAGCCATTGGTTACACGTACCAATCGGGGTTTTAATTCTAGTTAATTTATTTCTTCGATTCGTTGGCTAAACAATTTATTTCTTGTTAATCATTTTGTTTCCATGGAAAATACATGCATGTTTGGCCATGGACTTAGCCAACACCTTGTTAATACATGATATTATGGTATTATTATGTTGTGTATGCAAATCCGATGAAAACCATGACCACTTGTGACTTGTTTCGCTTGATATTGCATTTAATTTCAGTTTTGGGTTTTGCCATTGTTTCGGCTTCTTTTGTATGATTTTAATTTTTGTTGTAGCCATTGTTTGGGCACTTTATAGTAGTTAGATGATAGGATAAATGTACTTAATCATAAAATTATTGCAACCGATGTTTGGATTCGAATGGCGCAAAAGTTAAAGGCACAAAGTCAAATTCGGAGCTGCTGGAGTACCTCAACTAAAAGTGGATTTCCTGGAGTTATATAAGGAGTTAGGAGCTAAAATTTTAGGAGCAGGTGCACAACTCATGGGGCTACAATTTCTTCAACTGGAGCTCAGATTAGGGAAGATTCTTTCTAGGAGTTTCAGGCCCGTCAAGTCGGCTGAGATTTTATGGCAGTTTTAGGCATCATGTTCATTAAGGGTTTCACTTGCTCATGATGGTTCTTGGAGCAAGTTGGAGCCCTCCTTGTGGTTGTCTGGTTAACCCTTAGTTGACTTCTTGGTTTTCGTGATGGCTCACGAGACCAAGCATATGCTTTTCATCGATTGAGGCTTTGCATACTTATGGTTGTGTTTGTTTTGTTTGCTTTTATATATGCTTGGAATGTATATAACTTGAAAATGTTTTTATAAAACTAAAAATAAAACACAAACCAATTTTAGAAACTAAATCTTTGATTTAGTTTAAAGTTTAAATATGATTTGAAACTAAACACTTGTTTTTATATAAATAACACTAAATAAATGTTATGATTGTTATTTAATTTATGTATTGTTCAAACTAATATTTATTCCACCTAGGTTATATATATTAGTCATGAAAATAAACAACTTTACATACATAAAAACAAGTATTAGACTTAAGTTAAAAATAGTTTTTTTTAACTTGTGCTATGAAGGATGAATGCATGCTTCCTCGTACACACCTTTTGATCATATATTTATCAAAACTTATACCCGTCATAAACTTAAGTCATGCCGCCCAATTGGTTGAGATCACTTGCAATTACTTTTTGCTCTGCGTGAGACGTAGGTGAATTTTAACCCAAGGTGATTATTCTCTATGCGTGAGACCTATATATATTCTCGCATGTTCTCGCATTGGATGACTTAATCGAGTTAAGCAGGTGAGACCTTGGCTCGAGGCAAGGATGGGACTAAACATGCCAGCTTGACATTGTTTCTCTGATTACAAATTTCATGAGTCCCGTATGGTCTAAGAATTGCACAGGTTTTGCAATTGGTGAACGTCACCTACCTATTAAATCTATCATTGCTAGCAGATCAACTGATGTGATGGGGGAATCTCAATAAGGATCTTAGCCTTTCGTAAAATTAATTGTTTTATATTATAAACAAGGGTAGTTAATTTTACCAGTAGACTGACCGCCATTAGTAGACTTGGACTTACCTTTCCTCTTCTTCTTTTTACCCACCGTTTGGAAACCATCATTAGTCTTCTCAACATTAGGGGTAACAACATTAGAAGTAGCAACAATAGGAGGACTCGCCACTTTTTTAGGGCAATAGTCATGAACATGACCAAAAATCTTACATGTATCACATCTGGGCGGCCTCCATTCATACTCAACACGGATGGTTTCTTTGGTAAAATCATCCCCAGAAAGAGACGGAATACCAATAGTAACAACATCCACTAGATCAACCTGAATTTAACCTTAATTAAACACCGAGCAAAACTACTCCTACCCCACGATTCATTAACACATGGAGGCTTGTGTATGAATCAAGCATAACATTTTTACCAATGCACGTACAATAAGACTAATAGCCATCCTCTTAAAAACTTAAATAGGAACATACAGCAATTTAACCCATATCAGGATACAGTCAATTTCTTCTTTAGCAATCTAGTAACATCGACCTTTCTTGATAATGATCGGAGATTCATGAATCAACCAAGGACACCCCAAGAACAGCCACTAAACCAGCCCGTTAATCAATTTAAAGAAGAAGAAGCTTTGGATTTATCATAATCCTTTTCAGCCATGTTTGCCCAGTTTTCCTACATAATATTCAACAACTGGAAAACGCCATTCTCTATCCCAATAAAGTAGCCATATAGAAGTGTGTTCAAAGCGATTACTAACCTTTTCAACAACTTTACGAGGAAAGAGGATGTTAACACCATCACATACGGGGATCAACCACCAAGGTACGAAAGTTGGAATTAACATTTGTTTGATCCTTTGCACTTCCCACCGCAACTCCAACATATATGTTGACTTATTGATGTTCTCACGATACTGAACGATAGAGTCACGTATGTATTGTAGATTCATCAACATTAAGATTAATTGAATCATCAGCATACGAAACCTTACAAGGGATAACATAAGCATTATCATGATTAGCCTGAATTGAATTACATATAGAACCTAATGCCTTCTAAGGTTTCCATACATCGTTCAATTAGTCAACCTCAGATAATAACTCATCATGTTTACAACATCTATCTCATTAATAACTTTGCAAGTCCACTCCCTCACCCACAGTAGATATCGGAACTCCAAAGTGGCTAGCACACAATACTAAACATATCTCGTGACACGTAATAAAAGTAGACGAGTAACCAAAGAGAAGATGTAATCACCTTGACTACTTCAAAGCCTGCATACCAACCCTAGCAGAACCATCTCCAAACGTAGTACCCTAATCACTTGTATTCGACTTTCTTGACGCAACAAGCCAAAACGAAACCTAAAAACCTAAACAAAGAAAACTAAAAG
This sequence comes from Tanacetum coccineum, assembly GCA_026074375.1. Classification (NCBI taxonomy): domain Eukaryota; kingdom Viridiplantae; phylum Streptophyta; class Magnoliopsida; order Asterales; family Asteraceae; genus Tanacetum; species Tanacetum coccineum. Next base: position 34,623 of record BQNB010026353.1, on the reverse strand, counting down.
ATCAGACACAGCAGCTAAAAGATCCACGTCCTATCTCATCACGAAAAACCTTTGAAGGAAGAAATAATATAAAATACACGAAGGACTATCTGACTTCCATAATGAAAGTCGATTATAATTAATAAAGATCCCTAAAGAACGAAAAAACACCAAACCCTAAAGGAGAGATCGCACCCTAAATCTTATATACGTATTTTATATTATATAATATATATATTTTTGAGAGTGAATTTTATCAAGGATAACTTGGTAATTTTCTTAATTTCTCTTAAGGTTATATTTTATATATATATTTTAGGAATATAAAACTGCGAATCAGGCAATAATACTGTTTTCTATAATAATTGTACTCATTGAAATTATCACACTTATAGGTGTATAACAACGTAACTCACTGTTATGATGACTTGTATTCAAACTATTTAACATAAACCTATGAATTTCACTCAACCTTTATGTTGACTTTTGATAGGTCTTGTTTATCTTGAATCATACATAATTAACCATGAATGCTTGGAGAGAATAGTAGAGGATGACAAGTATTTAAATTTCAAATGTTATTAAAATGGAGGGAAAAAGGAAAAGTTTATTACAAGGCATCACCTTCTAATGATGATTAGAAGGGGTATTTATAGGAGAAGGAAGGAAGCTTCCCTTTCTTTTATTTTTCTAATGTTTCACTTCTAGTCCCTATTCTTTGGCAATTATGTTATTTCTTACTTTTAGCATAATATACCTTATTACAAACTACTTTATTCTAAACAAAATAAAGACTAATGACTAAATATAACTAAACCACATAATCGACACTTTTTATAAACCTAACAATCTCCCCCTAAGGGTCGATTATTCTGGGCGTTCTCTTCGTGGTCCAAGTGGTCTTCCATTCACATACATCTCCCATCTTCTCATCTGATTGCGATACTTCAATCTTACTTCAATCTCTTCTTCAAACAATTTCAGATACTCAACTTCTTCATTGGTGAGATCTCTTTGAATATATCCATACTTAACATCATTATTGTAACTCCTTAATCCTTCTAATACTCTGTTTAGTGTTGCATCACAAAACTTATGAATCTCTGAATGTCTCATCACCCTTTTCTCTTTCTTGCTATTCTTGTATATGATTCCATGCACGGGCTCATAGATGATGGAGAACATTTTGTGTTTTTCAACTCCTGGGAAAGATATTGTTGGTGCAGTGAGATTAACTTTCTGTTGATAACTTTCAATTCCAAGTTGAAAATCATGCACTCTTTCCCATATCACTGAACTTCTGATGAATACTGATAAAGACCATAGCAACCCTGTTTCTGCATAGTCAGGTACCTTGCCATTCATAATCAGCAAATACATGTCCTCAATATCATTCTTATTGAGATTCTTGTAATCAGGCTCGGTAATCGACACAATGCACTCATTAGCTCTTCTTGCAACTATCTCTGTGATAAACTTGTGTTCATGACCCAATTCCCAGTACGTCTTGATGACTTGAATGATCTTTGAATTTGAATAAACCTCTTCCTTTGGTTTTCCAGGCTCTTTCTGTTTCTTTATGTAGAAGATCTTCGCATGAGGATTCTTCCAATGTTCAACACCATATCGAGCATAAGGATTAAATTTCTTAACACACTTATTTGCCCAACTGGAAGTTCATTCTTCAATATCATCATCATTGAAAATAATTGCAGGAAACTTATAAAGTGACAATACTATCTTCTCGGGCCCTGAGCTTCCTTTCTTCAGATACAAAAGATCTTGATTTATTAGAGATAGTGCTGGAGCTTCATGTTCTCTTTGACAGCTTTGAACTAGAGGTGTGGTTTTTCGTGGATGTGGAGAGACAAGAATTTCCTTTGACAAGAATGTCACTTTTCAAGAAATTCTTCATCTGATCAATATGATATTGATGCTCATCTCCTGAAGTACATCTTTGTCTCAACATCTCATCAGCCATTTTTTTAACTTTGCTTCATCAATAGTCAGTGATACCTCTTCTATAATATATTGTGACACTTGCTTCATCGGTATTTCATCATCATCCGAAGCATAAGAATCAGTCCAAAAATCATAATTATCTACTTGCTCTTGATTACCTAAAGTTGATGGACCTCGTTCCTCTTCATTAACTTGTCCAGACGATGACTCTCCAGACACATATGCTTCGTACTCATATATCTTCTGCCGCTTTGCACTATTCTCCCCCTCAGGATGAGCATCATCATGAGGATCGTCCTGATCTCTTGTGCGAATAGCAGAAGGTCTACATGTAGTTTGTGGTACGTGAAGATTCTCAAACTTTATTTGAAGTGCAAGCCATATTGTTATATCTTGTTGCTGTAACTGAGGATCATTTTTCATGGAAAGATACAGTTGATATTGTTGTTCTGGAATAGAGAGTGTTTGTGATTGAGCTAGATGAACATGAAGGATGTGACCTGACATATAACTTCTTACTAACGCATCAACTTGAGAAGGGATCTGATTATCAATAGCTTTCTGAATTTGTGAGGAAATTTCAGCTTGTATATTCCCACGCTCTTGTAAAATAGCTTTAGCAATCATCCATTCCATCTCCTCTTTAGTCTTTTATCTCTCCAGAATCAGCCCTTTCGCAACATACACTGGAACTTGATCTCGAACCTGCTCAGGAACTTACTTTTTAACCTGCTCCTTAATATGCGTATCTACCATAGTGGCTAATGATTCGACCATTACTTCTTGGAGATGATCAGCAAGCGTATCGAATGACTTCCTTGACAAAAATCTCTCTTTGAGATGTCCAAACAAATATGTATAGCGTCCCTATAACTCCTAAAAGAAATTCTTGTATCGTTTGAACCGAGCAGGTTTGACTTTGAATAATGATAAAAGCCAATTTATTTTAGACAATTTGGTGTTGTGTGATCTTGATGATGATGTTGTTTGAGTATCAGTTACCTTCAATTCTTGAAGTTTCTCAGTATCTGAAGATAAGAGATTAGTATGAGTCCTATGAGATCTAATTGGTGTGGGGAATTGTGTATTCCTAGACTCCTCTACAATCTTCCCTTTCTCCCTTCGCTTTAATTCATACACTTCATCAGTTATTTCATCCTCCTCTTCATTAACATTGACAGGTATGACAACATCAGTAATTTCCACCTCTTCATCATTAGTGATCTCCACCTCTGGACTTTCCGTATCACTCTTGGGCTCTAACCTAGTGCCGGGAATCTTTGGTTCATCAGTCCTAGGTGTCCTATGTGTTCCTTGGGTAGACTCAGTCGGTTGTGACTGAGTCAGAGGAACATCTAACCCAAACACCTCCGCATACATCCTATAATGCTCTGTGTGCTTCATCTCTTCAGTGATCATCCAATATGGAATTTGCATGCCAACTTTATCTTTATGTCTCCCTGAATTAAAGATATTTTTCATTATATCATCATCTTGCAGGTTGTGATACATGCTTGAAATTTCAGGGAAACTGGTCATGTAATGACTAATGATGATCTTTGTAAATCTTGGATAAGGAATCGAAGATGTTAGATGATGAAGAGAATTGTAAATTCCTTCCCACAGTAACTCTGCATAATCCACGTGAACGTTATTGACAAAGCAATACATCATTTGCATTATCTGCAATGGAGGTTGATCCCATCTGGTGACACGTGTTGTCAAGCACTTGGAAAATATCTTGCATAA
>BQNB010026353.1:9230-25851 GCA_026074375.1 Tanacetum coccineum | reverse complement strand
AGCCTATCAAAAGTTTGATCAAAGGTCTTTGATCTAGGAGCAGAGAAGTTTTCATACTGCTGCTTTAAGCGATTTCTTTGAGTTTTCTTTGTAGCAGCATTACCTCTAAATCTCTTTTCAATAGCTTCCAGCAGTGACTTTGCATCCTTGATTGAGTTAAACTTTAATTGATGTTCATTAGAAATTCCCATCATCAAAGTGCTTCTGGCCTTTACCTCTAATCTCGTCTAAGCCTTCTCTTCAATAGTTGTAGGAGGTATTACTTTTTCAACACCTTCCATAACTGTTGTTTTTGGTGCAGAGTTTCCATTCTCTATGACCTCCCATAGAGCATAGTCAGTCATTTGGATGTACTGTTCTATCCTCATCCTCTAGATCTCAAACTCACCAGGTTTGAGCATTGAAACCTTCGATGTATCCACCATATGTGCAGATTCTGAATCCATATCTTCTAGCAAAGAGATCTTGTGTATTCAAACAGGTTCTTCTTATTTAAAGCTTCTCAACAAGCTCTGATACCACTTGTTGATCCCACTTCAATGGATCTTGAATTACTTAGCTTGTGTAAGGTTTAGTTATGTAAGATAAATCCTACACAACTTATGATAGAAACTTTGTTTGATGATACTAAAGATTATGCGGAATCTAATCTTTAATATAAGAAGAATTCTTCAATGAAACAATAATTCTGATGAACATAAAAATTAACAAATAAAAGCTTCAATATATTAATACAAATACTCTAACTAGTATTAGGGCTACAAAACCTTGAATCTATGACAATTCTATGAATGACTCGATTTGATACTTTGATACATAAAAGTCTATACCCTATGACCACCTATTATACACCAAAGAGTCCTAATGGAATTACAATATTTTCCTAAGTTATCATGATCTTCTAAACAAATAACTTATACGTATCTTTTACAAAAATATCTCATACATATCCCATAAGCAATCTTTATCTTTTCTATGAGCAGTCTTTATCCTTTCAGCAGTTGTAACTTTTATACCAGCAACATTAACTTTCAACACCAACAGTAGTAACTTTTGTACAAGTAGCACTACTATTTACAAGCAGCATTAACTACTTAGAAAGTTTTCTTCAATCTTCACCAGCAGTACTAAGTTACACTAGCAGTACTAACTTTACTAGCAGTACTAAAATTACTAGCAGTAGTAATATACACTAGCAGTAGTAACTTATACTAGTAGTACTAACTACTTAGCATATTTTTCATTAAGATTACTAACAACACTAATTCATGCTTAGCAGTAGTAACTAATACCTTAACAGCAGTAACTTCAAGAAGGCTTTTAATCCCAACATAAACTGATAAATATAAACAAGCAATCAACGATAGATTAAGCAATCGAGATAAACAAACCAAACATTCAGATCGTTATAATAATGGCTAATACCTGAAGGTATTAGCCTTCAAACGTCATAATCAATACAAGAGTAATAATTTAGCCACGGTAAACTAACTGAGTTATTGAATGATACCAAAAACTGAACGATTACAAGAGTATAGGAGATTACCAGTTGTTTTCTATGGAACTGATTATGTTGCAAGACCTCTTCTGCTCTTCTTCTCCTCTGAAAATCGACTTTTATGGTTTAGGTATTGAAAATATGATTTAGCACACTTAAAACTCATTTTTAAGTTTTCTATTTATAAGGTCTGGAAAAAGGTCGATACGGCGTATCGAAAGGCTTCAATACGGCGTATTGGGCGTTTCTTGGAGTAGGGACCACGTTTGATATCTTCCAGAATCTTCACATTCTATAACTTGAATACGGCGTATAGGATTCTCTAGATAAGGCTTATTGATCTTGTTTCCTTTGTGGTGTTTGGTGAAGTGCCGACACATATACACGGTATCTTCCTTGATGGATACGGCATATTGGATGTCAGAATCAGTTTTCTTCATATTTCTTCTTTTAATCTCCAGAATGTGTGCCTTTTAGTTAACTTTTACCAAGTACTCCATAATTACTACAATTCTTAAATACAAACGATTAAGTAACAATTCAATATTGTATAATTAGGACTACTAGGATACAATGTATAACTAATATGCTTCCCGTAGACATAGGATTTGCATACATTAGTGAATTTGTTGAAAAATTGATTTTGAACCAAAAACCCTAATTTTAGTTTCTAATTACTCACGTTAGAAACATAATAAAATTGTGGTTATGCATTGTTAATACAATTTAAAAACATTTTCAAACACATGCATAATGATCTCATGAACAAATTTCGAGATACATAATTCATATGTATATTCTGACTTGTTTGGATTAGCAAAATCAAATTAAGGAGTGTTTGGATTAACTCTTAGGATTTCATCTCTAGGTCGAGTTAATCGTTACTCCACATTTGTTACATTTAGGCACACACTAGACCTCTCTTTAAATAAAGGAACCTCGCTAAAATTATCTTTTTCGATTCTAGGTGAAATGACTTTGGAAGAGAATTACGATACATTAAATCATATGTTCCAACAATCTCAAATGAAAACTACATTCCTGACATCTTAAAACCTATCATTCGAAACCTAGAATGTAGGTCAATTCTTGAAGGTCATCTTGTATCTCCTGAATCCATTAAATATGATAATATTCAAAACCTTTTTTCCAAAATATCAAACTTTGAACTATAATAACTTCATGAAGGAATCTGTCCAAGATTTCTACTTGAATTCTACTCCTCAATAGAAATCAACTAAAGATGATGATCAAAATGTCTTTTTAACATTCTGGGCATTAAAAAGAACATTTAAATTTCACTCGAGTCATTTGCCTCGATACTCATTCTCTCCCATTTCATTGAAGGAAATGTCTTTACTACTGAAGAATCATCTCACGACTCATTAGAAAACTATCAAAGTCAAACAACCATATCAAACATACATTCTAACCCAAATGAAATTATTCAATCAATCACAACAAACAGACAAAACCATTTTTCCCAAATAAAATCAACTTTAAGGAAAGCTTTCCGTCATGACATGAAATCTTGGAATGACATCATTCCAGAGAATGCCTTTTTTGGCAACACAAAATGGACTCACCATATATTATTGCATCATCATGTCACATGATGTATTGCATTCTAACAAGTACTCCTTTCAACTTTGCCTACTTTCTAACCAAACGAGTTGAAAAGATTAAAAATAAACCAAATTCTCCAATGCCATATGGAATGATATTAAATCGTCTATATGATCACATCATCAAAATTAACCTCGATCAAATGAAAACCAAATATATATCATATTGTGTGCATCCACGTAAACTAACCATGGGTATCATCCTAGTCATCTTCAAGCAATTAATCTCTATATCCTCAGAAGAACTTAAGTAATGATTCGAATTCACATTTAAGATATTTCTATTTAAAGTATTATTACTAGACATACGTATTTTATCTTATTATTATGCTAATGTAATAACTTCTATCTCAGTCATTATAGTATGTATATAACTTGCCTTTGTCACTATTATTTCATGCTTGCTATATGACACTTTATGGACATTTATGTTATTTCTATTTTTTTACTTGGCCCCATTGCATGAGTTTCCCTCTTTTCTTTTAGCTAGATTATGTGATTCTTGAAGAAATAGAAATGCCACAATCATCCTTCCATCCCACTTAAGTTATTCTGAAAACAATTAACTTTTGGAAAATTACGTAAACCTCCAGAGAACGGCCCCTAAAAATTAAGGGCGGCTCCCTAATATATATGGGACCGTCTGAGGATTATAGGACCGCCATCAGGGAACCATGAAATTTTCCTATCCCCTCTTTTTCTGCAACTTTGACCCTATTCTCCTTAGGTCCAGCCATTCTTTCCTTTCTAGACAAAACACTTCATAGAATCTTCATTCTCCAAAACCATGCCTTTCTTAAAATCCTCCTATATAAGATCATCATTCTTCTTCATCTCAATCACATCTTCACTTCTAAATTCTTCACTTCTCCTCAATTTCTCAATGCCATCCTCTAGCAAATCCCCTCGTGACTACTCATGAAAAAACCAAAGGGCCATTCTCGAACCTTGGAGACAAAGTCATGGTCTTCCTCCCTTACCACCTTCTCCTCCACTAAATAGGACTACTCCCACCTCTCCTATCTCAAATAACTCTCTATCATACTCTTCAACTTCATAAAACTTTACTCAAAACCTAAATGAAATTCATCACCTATCAAATCTACTTGACATAAATCTCCAACAAGCAATTGAAGCCACAAATCCCTCACATCCTACCTCACCATATATCCCTCCACCCTCTTTAGATCAAGTAAACTTTCATTTGGGATTTTGTCATTGTTACTTGGATACCCGAAATCTATTCAATACATTAAAAGATGACCTTAATCGTATCAAATCTCTCATCATTGGTCCTTCCACTCAATTTCCATCCTCAATAATAACCTCCTTACCATAATTAAGCAATCTCAAAAGCTTAATTTCACCTAATAATAAACAACCCATCTTTTGATTATGGCATCTTCTACCTTTCAAGCATTCACTAGTGTAGATCTATGTATTATTATATCTTTATGATTATCTATTGTAATGATTCATACAAATATTATATGAATTTGTCTTAGCTCGTATTAGATCTAGTTTTACTTTATGTTGCATGAATGTATTAGTTGCAGTTGCTATTGTATGAGTTTCTTGATGGCTAAATGAAACTCTACTTTGGGTGACTTAAATATAATGTGTTGCTTTAAAAGATATTTGTCTTGCACTTATATTTCTAACCTTGTTTGTAGCAAAAAAATTCGTAAGATCGATCCCTTGGTGCCCCGAACAAGGGGGAGCATACATCAAGGGAGAGTCCTTGATACGTCAATTTTCTCCTCCTTCCTATAACTACTCGACGATCCCATAACCTTTGTTGAATTTCGACAAAGGGGAGAAATGAACGAAAAATCTTTAATAATTTTGTAACTTTAATTTTTAATACAAAATAGGTTTATAATTTTGTCATCATCAAAAAGGGGAGATTGTTAAACAAGATAATGTCTAGAAAAACGGTATTGATAATTTTTTTTCACGCTCGTCAACATTTTGATAATACAAAATGTAAAAACGTTTTACATAAAATAAACGTTTACAAGTTTTTAATCGTTAAAATTCCATTTCTAAGATTAGTAATCACTTAAGGTATGAACAAACAAATCATTAAGCATGATTAGTGATCAAGAAAATATTTTTCTCTTATCCATTACATTTTTACAAAAGATTTTCATAAATTTAATTATACTAAATATTTTCTAATTAAAAGAAATTTTTTATTAAAAATTTAAAATTTAAATTTTCCCACCAAAACAGAAGCTTTTATACCAGATACAACCTTCCCCACAAAAAGACAAAAAAGGGAGAAGAGTCTACCTGGCGGCCCCCTTATAGGCCTGGCAGCCCCCTTATATATCTAGGACCGCCGGGTCCGCCGCCAGTAACCGTTGGATTTTCCTGCCTTGCTGAAAATCATACCTCTTTGCATGAATTTTCTCACACTTCTTTCTCTCTTTAAATACATTCTTTCTCTCGCTAAATATCTTGATCACTTACATCTCTTGATCTTGTTTCAAGTGATCTAATCTCTTTTTCTCATCTCTTCCCTCTCATTCAAGTGCATGAGAAGAACACTCGTATTCGTCAAGAAACAAAGTGTTGATTAGTGATCTCTCCTCTTTTCTTCTAAGTACCAAATCTCTATTGTAATTATCTTGTGTATTTGTATGATTCGGATTGTGTGTAAATCCGATAGTGTAGATCTAGTGATTGCGTATTGATTATGAAGTGGTAGATTGGTTAGCTAAGATTAGGACTCGACATTTAGCTTAGTGTCGAAAAATAATGTAAGCGACGTGTAAACGGTTTTCTCCGCCTGAAGGGAGCTTGTTGACATAGTGAAATCTCAAGTAGGATACCCGAGGAGTAGAGTAGGGTGAAGAAGAGCTTCGTAGCCGAACCACTATAAATCTTGGTGTCTTGGTTTGATTGTTCCTTTCCTTATCTCTTCAAATTATTGTCATTATTATTTAGCTTTCGTTTAGATTGTTATATATTGTTTGTTTATATTGTTGATTGGTTAAACATACAACTCGAATCTACATATTTTGTAAGCAAAGTTTTTAAAACCTAAACGAACCTGTAAACTATTCAACCCCCCTTCTAGTTTCCACATACTAATCACCTAAAAATGATACTCGAAAAGGTCAACATTACGTTGGTGAGCTCTTGGGTTTTAGGAAAAACCCAGTTGCTGTGCTATAATATAAGAGTGGACAGTTGTGCAATATGAAAGCAGAATGCATATAATAGTATTTAAATTATCAACACATCAACACATCATACCAGGGTATCCTACCAAAACCAACATATCACATAACCCGGTGTGCTTTATAGTTCCTCCAAACCTATCGTCTACGAGTTTGAGCTACACAGTCGACTAAAAGTGAGTGCAGAAAATTCCCAGTGAACTATACGCATAAATAGATCTCAAGTATTCGCATAGCATTCATATAATATTCACATAACATTCATACATACAAGCATAGGTACATAGCATTATCCAAAGGAATTAAAAGGTTTTTGCACAGAATTTAAAAGTATTTGAAAAGGTTTTGAGTATCATTTTCCCCTAACGGAAAAGAGTTTTAAAAAATAGGGCTACAAGAACTTACCTCAAATAAAGATAAATAGTAGATGAGAGGATGGTAGTCAAACAACGGCGTACAATGGCTTCTAGACACGATCTAACAATTTGTTTGACTTAGAATTATGTTTGAAATGTGTATTTAAAATTGATGCATAGGAGTTTTGAAAATCATTTTCATATTACTGATTTTAGTGGTAGTGGTTATGTGGAGTCTGTTAAGACCCCTTAGATCGTTATTAAGACTCATCTAGGATAATAGAAACATCAAAGATTAACAATATACGCAGCAGAATAACAATAAGAACAATGATGTTTAACAAGGTTTTTCATTCATAAGATTTCCCAATTACCCCAACTATAACTTAGGGCTACTAACTACTACATAGACATCTATAATATGTCTATTACTAATTAACTACTAACTATGGTGTACACATCACACACAACCTTTACAATTCGACTGCTCAATAGTCAACTATCTAATGGATGGTTTTTTTCTAAATGCATAGACCTCTTTTATGCATAAGAGTCCCAGGCTTACAAGAAAAACTAATTAATATATAGTGCGAAGAATCAATTAATTATCTTCTCATTAATATTCATCTTATTTTATTTGTGAAAAAAATCTTTATTTTCTTCTACCATCTTGTAAACTTCAATGATGACAATTTGGTCCCTTCTTGTTTCCATCTGTTTCATAGTCTTTTATTCAAGTTTGTCTCATCAAATCAAGAGATCCCAACAACCTTCCCCTATTAATGAGAAAGATAAAACAAACAAAGTCTTGTACAAATTTCCATCATAAAGCAAAGCTATCCCTCAAAGTTGAGATGTAATCATATCCCTGAATGAAAAACAAAATCTTCAATGCTTCCCCGGACTTAAGATAAGAAATTAGAATCCCTTGACTAGTCACTACACCAAAATAGCTCTAAATTCATATCCTGTAGTCTTCTTCCCCTTTTTTTTAATCATCCAATAGGGGTCTTTCTTTATAGAAATGCAACTTTGTAAACATGTCCCTCAAGTGGTGCATGTAGATGGTTAAACATTTTAACAATAAGCTTCCCCTGAAACCAATATGTTTACCATCTCTTGAATCTCGAACTCTGTAGGCTCTATGTAGTGATCACTGATGAAGAAAACTAAGTATAACGAATTTGATAAAGAAATAAAATCTCCCAAACTTGTGTCTTATGTCTTGCACTATCCACGTGACGTCGAACTTATAAATAAATCTGTGAAATATAAGTAGACAGCAATCTTTTGACAAAAATCCTCATCTTCTATGAGACAAAACTAAGTGATGCAAGATGTGAGCATTAGAGCCCCATATAAAAAATCACACAACTTTGCTAATTTTGACAATCTTCGTCACACCATTGTAAGCACGAACAAGTTATCTTTAAAGTCATAGCCCTACAAATCTATACTTTAAATATGATAAGACCACGCACTTGGTGAAACTCAAATACAACATCAATAATGATAATCAATCTGCTTCCCCGAAAAATCACATCTTCACATCATCCTCCCAAAAATACGAGCCATAAATCAATAAGAATAAACTATTTGAAAAATAGTTCTGTCCAAGATCCAAATCCATCCAAAAACCAAAACTGTCCGATATCATACAAAGCTAGCAGTACAAACTGCTTTATTGGACAAATCTGGAAGTACTAAAAATTCAAAGCCAATAGTACAAACATCTAACCCAATTAGCAACGCCTTTTTTGTTGCTAATTCATCACTAACCTACTGTTTGCGACACAATGTCTGTCACTAAACTATTACTAAGCTGTCGCTAATGAGTGGTTCTCTTTCCTCCCAAGGATGTTAGTAACACTTTGTCTATTACTGATTCGTTGCTATTCTATCACAGATTCTGGTCTCCTTCCTCCCATATCAATTAGTGACACCTTTTATGTTGCTGAACCGTTACAAATCTGTTATAAGGCTGTTACTGATCTGTTACTACCATGTGTTCTCCTTCCTCCCGTACCTTTTAGTGACGCATATTCTATCTCTATTCTGTCATTAAGCTTGTGGACTCATAGCAGTACTAAAGTTGTTTTCATGGCAGTACAAACGTAAACATGGCAGTACTAACTTTTTATTCGAACAACATTAAGTTGTTAATGATAGTATTAACCATGTAAACATATAACCCTGAACAACAACCTGTTGTGACTCATACTTCCAGTAGTTCCAAAATAAAGCCTCGAAGAAATCTTGTCCACAAACAGTACCAACCTTTATTGAACACTGTCATATATATAGGGTTTTATCTGCTCTGTCCTCACAAATTTCTTTTCTCAGATCACCATAAACTTAATTAACTCAGAGGGTTTAACGAACCATACCCTTGACGCCATGAACACAACTAGGGTTTCGAGATTTTCATCACACATCCCTGTGTTTCTTCACGTCAGCAGTATAAACAGCCACACTATCTAAACCCATTAGCCCATATATCATCACGTGTACTAGAAAAAATCCATTTCCATAGCAGCATTAATAAGAAATATATATGGTATAGAAGATCATCCCTAAAAATTAGGGATTGTATATTTAAAAGCAAATACTTAATCCATAATAATAGCCACTGAACCTCGTATCATCATTCTTCCCATTAAACCATCTCACATATACCATACATACCAGATTCATAACCAACATGTTGCTGCTCTTCTTCTTGACCAAACACGCAAGAAAAAACCATAAAAACCTGTTGAAAAACTATGTCCAATCCTGATTTTTCTTCTGCCCACGACTGCTGATATAGATGAATTAGAAACATGACCATATTTTTTGAATTTATACTAGTAAATGTCGTATCCATAACATCTCTACTAGGGTTCATCATTGATCAAGAGATCAACTCAAACCAAAACTAGTATTTGACACTTCTTGTGCTCAAGAATGACATCGTCCCAAGGAAAAGAACAAACTTCATGAACCTTTTGAACCATGAATTGCTTGTTTTGAATTAGGGTTTGCCAGAAAACCCTAATAGCATCAAGCGTGAAAGCAACCATCACGTTGTTATGAATCACCAAGTAAGAAAGCATCAAGATCATTATTCTAGCAACACAACATCTACACGAACCAGTTTTATTAAATTTAGGATTGGAGAAACCAAAATAAAATCGAATTGATTCAAACACCAAAAATAGAAAACATGTACCTTCTTTACTTCATACATATGATAATAAAAACACCTTGTGATCCTAGATATCACGAGCAACCTTGCTCTGATACCAATTGATAAGAGCGGTTTTAGCCTCAAGATTGATTAATCTTCTATATAGAGGATTGACAATAACAATATTAAATAATGCACAGTGGAATAATAACAAGAACAATGATGTTTAACAAGGTTTTCATTCAAACGTTTTCCCTATTACCCCAACTATAACTTGGGGCTACTAACTACTACATAAACATCTCTAAATATGTCTATTACTAATATAACTACTAACATAGGTGTACACACACCTTTTACTAATTCGACTCTCATCAGTCGACTATGCTATGGATGGATTTTTTTAAATGCCTAGACCTCCTTTTATAGCATAAGGAGTCCTAGGCTTACAAGGAAACTAATTAATATATTAATAAGAGAATCAATTAATTATCTTCTCATTAATATTCATTCTTATCTTATTTTGACCAAATCTTTATTTTCTTCTACATCTTGTAGAACTTCATGATGACAATTTTAATCCTTCTTGTTTCCATCTTGTTTCATTATTTTATTCACTTTGTCTCATCAAATCAAGAATCCCAACAGGTTGTGTGATGGTTGGTGATTTAGACTCGTAGAAGACATGTCAACGTACGTATATTAGATTTTATATACTTATACTATTTAAGAAAAATAGACAAGTAAAATAACAAGACTTAATTACCCAGTAAGCCTAAGTTACCAAGTTTAATTTTATTGATTGCAAGAAATGACGCGTTATAATTACATAAAACAATTTAGAGAAGTTTTACAATTTATAAAATTATAAAATATATTTTTCGTCTTTTAGTTAATTTATTAAAACAATAATATTTTATTATTTCGTCTTTTTCTCGGATTTCTAAGAAAGTAGTTTTTAGTAAAATATTCTAAGTATAATAATTTTATAAAATTTTAGCATGACCAGTTCGTTTATAAAACGTTTTCCAAGGTCTTAGACCTTATTTTTAAAACACTTTTCCCAAATAATTCAAATTCTGACAAAATGCCAAAATTCATATTTTCAACCAAATTCTCACCAAACACGTTTCTAAGCGACTATTTAAACTATTTTGAACTTCTATAGATATAAGTATACCAAAAATCCGTTTTACACGTTCAAGTTGACTAGTTTTCACTTAGTGGGCCTTAAGGCCCAATATTAGCTTAAAATCTTTAGTTTTAGTATTTAGTATGTTATCCCACTAATAATCCATACACAACTTGATAAGCAAACCCAAATAAGCTTAAATAAGCCAAAAATAATAAAAGAAGAAAAGAGAGGAAAATGGATGAACTTGGAATATTGGATTTAAAGAGAGAAAGTGGTGAGTTACAAAATGAGAGCAAATGTAACCAACACCCTCTCCATGTTTGGAAAGGGTTTCTTTTATACCCTTAGCCATTTACTTGGCACATAGGCTTTCTTAATGGGCCGTGCTTGGTTTTACTTGGGCTTTAATCCTAAACATGGACAATATTAGGTTACAAACCAAGCCCGTTAAAACCCGACTAGCCTATTACATTACAAGACATAATTGACTTAATAAGACTGATAACATTCTTGTTTGACTTAATATAATTAAGGCTAACAATCTCCCCCAATGTTGAGGTCTTATTTGATCTCCCCAACGTTGACAATATAACGTTTTAGCTTTGCCTTCTTTGGTCTTGTCTTGTTTGTAATGGCTTTGTTAATTCATGCTTTGTAATCTTAATCTTGAGCCTTTATCTTTTGACTTTTGAGTTTTTGAGATCTTTATCTTGCATCATCTCCTTGACTTGAATCATCTTGACTTGACATTCTCAGTCATCTTATGCTCTTGACCAACATGATCATACTTGTTACATTCTTGTTTGACATATATGATCGTAAGTCTAACAATCTTCCCTAATAGACGATTCTTTATTTGACTTTGAGGCTCATTGATGGTGGGGAAGTTTAGAATCAACTATCTGTACGCTGAATGATTGACTTTGAAGGCTCGAGTATGAGCATGTGGTTTATGAATCCGAATTCGCTGGAATGAGGCTACAACACCGTCGTCTAATCCTGAAATAAGACAGTTAGCAATAAAATATGAATATGGCTTTGTCATTCATCTTGAGTTTGGTTGCATTAACCTTTGGTTTCCCATTTTATAATATAAATACTATACATGTGATCAGGTAGATTTAAAGAATCTCCTTGACAGGGTTTCCAGCTCAAAGCGTAGGATCTTCTAACACAGATGTATTAGATTCACCATGCTTGCTAGTTCTCATTACTGGAACGTCTCAAAGCAGACAACACGGTAAGAGTGAATCAGATAGTTACTATCTTTCTGATTAAGTCGTCAATTCATTTACTGGACCAAGATTGATATCCAGTTATCACAAGCTCGATTCATATAGAATCTTGCAAGTCACCTACCAAGAGCTTGTTTGATGTTGGCTCAAGCAGGATTTCCATCTTCACTATGAATACTTAAGTATCACTCGGATGTTCTGGCAAGATCTCAAGGATAATGCGTAGGACTCTTTGTTACAACTTGTGAACTTTATGGTGTTCAACAAGTGTATTTTGACATTGTGTCCTAATGAGATTTATAATTTGATCTCTTCTGGCTCTAGACTCGATTTGTGCGCTTTGGTTTTAGTAATCGGAGGCTGGAGCAGACTGCCACCTATATAATATCAACATTCTTGGAGTGAGATGTCAATAGATAACGTGTGTATCTCCGTGACAAATGAGACAAGTTTCTTTTGAGAGAAACTCGAATGGCTGGGAAGGGTTGTGCATTGCATCACTGGGTCCATGATGTCATTCTTCAATACCAACAATCATCTTTGTGATTTTGATAGAATATGTATTGACCCGGTTTCCGCCTAAGGTGTTTGGAGGGCTGCTTTGTTTTCACCCTTTATCCATACATTTATTTTTCATTCTTTAACCCCTTCAACGCTTACCAAGACGTCATTACTAACACATTGTTGTGATTGTTCCAGTGTTAGCTCAATCTTAGTCGGCATTTTTCCCTTATTCTCATTTATCTCTAATTATACCTAAGGACTGCTATTTCTAACTATGGATTGTCCTTAGGTAGATCCCTTCGGTTCTAGTTGGATCATAGGACTTATACCTAACCTTAACCACCTTATGACTTCATCAACGTCGTGAGATTAATTGGTTGTTGGGTATAGAGATCGAACCTTAAAAACCTTTTTTTCTGACATTTTGAAATACTCCCCCTACACATGTGCTCTGTGATTCGAAATTGTTTAGCACATGAAGGAAAGAGTTGCACTTAGAGTCTTAAAGATCACATTCTTTTATATCATATTTTAATCACATTTTCTCCCCTTATTTTAAATAATAAAACACTTAGTATTTGAAATACCAATTGATAAAAATTTGACATGTAAAATTCTATGGGGAGAAAAATTATATCATGATATTGCATGAATTCATTTTCCAGATAGCTCCCCTTCAACAGTATATGTGGGATACCAATATTTATTAAAACTTGACATTGGAATGAAAATTTGATATGTCACCACAAAATGTTGAAGACGGAGTGAGATGCCTTAGTGGATAGTGTATACTATTAATTGACATTAAGTTTTAACATTTTAATTTCACAAAATGTGTTTGGATACATAAAATTGACATTTATGAGATGTACCCAACACATTAAAAGACTTTGTATTAAAAAGCTCCCCTTAGAAATTGATTCACATAAATTGACATTCTCCTAACTTCAATTCTTTAAAACTTATTCGACGAAGGGAGTGTTGAACACACAATTTTAACAAATACCACTTTTTATGGAAAAATACCACAAAGTATATTGTAGACAATTTGACATTGAAAGTTCTTTTTGAAAATTGTGTTCAACAATTTTTAAAAACACATGATAGAAGACTTATCTTCTATATTTTAGAGTAAGCGCCCTGAAGCATACACTACCCTATTACTTTCGGGTCAGAGTTATGCACTGAAATGTGCATAAGTCATAGAGAAAAGTTTAGAAATGACATGTTTTGAAAGGCAAAACTTGAATTCTTGCTCGAACTTCATTTACCCGCCCCGTGTCGATGTGAATCAACATTTCTAGGTAAGTAATTGTTATCGAATCAAGAGTCATGTCGAGAAGATTCTTTTTGGTATTTTTGAAATTTTCTGATTTTATATTTTGTTTTTCTAGATTTTATATTTTTCTATTTTCTTTTTGTTGTTTTTATATTTTTGTATTTTATAAATAAAAAATAAATAGAGAATAAAAATATTCACAAATTGATGTTTGATAGATCAAGGAGATTCGTTTGCCAGAACCTCCAGTTCATCTAGAGTCAAACATCTCATACCAAGTCGTCTGACAAGTTACTTAAACCTATCTTCTGACAGAGCTTTAGTAAATAGGTCAGCTAACTGGTATTCAGTTCCAACAAAGAATAATTCAACAATACCCTTTTCAACCTGTTCCTTTATGAAGTGATATCTGACATCGATGTGCTTGGTACGGGAATGCTGGACTGGATTGCACGAGATGGCTATGGCTGCTTTTGAATCACAATACATAGGTATTTTATCAAAGTGAAAGCCATAATCTATGAGCTGAATTCTCAACTATAGAACTTGAGCGCAACACGCAGATAAAGACACATACTTGGCTTCTGCGAAGACATTAAAGTGCAGTCCTGCTTTTTGGAAGACCAGCTGACTAACTTATCACCACCTATGAATTGTATGCCACCAGATGTGCTCTTACGAGAATCGAGACAGCCCGGGTGATCCGAATCTGAAAAAGCAGTTAGTTCGAAACCGGTGTCCTTCTGATACCAGAGACCCATATTAATGGAATCTTTAAGCTACCAAAAGATCTGCTTAACCGCAGTGAGATGTTTCTCTTTCGGTTTTGCTTGATAACGAGCACAATAACATGTTGCATATACAATATCTTGTCTACTTGCTATTAGGTACATGAGTGCTCCGACCATACTATGATATTTCGTTTGGTCGACCAGAGTACCACTCAGGTCATCATCTAGGTGTTTTGTAGCCATTCGTGTACCAATGCTATCACATGAGGTCATACCATGCTTTTTAAGTATCTCTTGAGCATACTTAGCTTGGTTTATAAAGATACCATGAGGGGATTGGTGGATCTGAATTCCTTAAAAGAATTTCAGCTCCCCCATCATAGACATATCAAACTTGCTGTGCATTAGTTTTTCAAATCGTTTTGAAAGTTTTAGGTTCGTAGAACCAAAAATGATATCATCAACATAAATTTTCACAAGCAATATGTCTTCCCCATGTTTAGTTATGAACAGAGTTGGATCAATAGAACCTTTTAAGAATCCTTTGGATACTAGGAAGTTGGAGAGTTCATCATACCACGCTCTTGGTGCTTGTGTGAGACTATATAATGCTTTCTTGAGACGGTAAACTTGGTCAGGATGATATGGGTCAACAAATCCATCTAGCTGGTTTACGTACACTTCTTCCTTTAAAGGTCCGTAAAGAAATGCCATTTTTACGTCCATCCGGTATACTATAAATGATTTGTGTGCAGCGTACGCAATGAACAACCGGACAACTTCCAACCAAGCAACTGGTGCAAATGACTCTTTGAAATCAATTCCTTCCTTTTGAGAATATCCCTTAGCTACAAGACGATATTTGTTGCAAATAATAGTATTTTACTCATCACGTTTGTTTTTCCAGAGCTACTTCAAGTTAATGACATTTTTGCAAAGTGGTCTGTCGACTAATTCCCATACATCTAATCGATCAAACTGGTGAAGTTCTTCGTGCATCGATTTAATCCATGCAGAATCAGTCATGGCTTCTTTGATGTTCTTTGATTCGGTTCATCTCATGGTGAGTGCGAACATACATATCTCGCCATCTATTTCTAGCTGACGTCTTGTTCTAATTGATTGAGAAGGATTTCCAATGACTTGTTCTAACGGGTGATCTTTTGTCCAACGTTGTCCAAAAGGATGGTGTTGATAGAATGTATGCATGTTTGACAAATCAAAATGACGAGACAATGTCTCCTCTCGTTCTTGTATCGGTGTACTAAAGATGTTGATAAATTCATCGTCGTCAACTTGTGCATATTCGGTATTGGTTTCTGCATGAATAATGTTCTCAGGGGTAGTGATAGTTGGTACTTGAGTTGGTTCTTGATTTTTAGTTTGAGGTGTTGTACGAATGTTCAATGGAGGTTCAGCTACAACAACGGTTATTTTAGAAGATTGAGTTGTGTTTTAATGTTGACGTTTATCAGGAGCATCAGCAGCATGTACAGTGGAAGACTTTGACATAACTGGAGTAGTTCCTTTGAGTAATTTATTGAACATTAGACTAAATAGCAAATCCAACTTATTCGACGTTGTTACTGTCTCAGCTGTTTGAGGAACATTTTATTAACTTTAGGGATCAGGACTTAAAATGTCTTGTTCAAGTACCGTTGTCGAACATTGTGGAACGGGGTCAGAATTGACGTGATCTGACGCCATCTGAGGCAATTCGTCAAAGTTAACATGATTAGTTTCAACTATTATTCTTGTTCTCTTGTTAAATACCCTGTAAGCTCTTGACTGAGTAGAATACCCTACAAAATACATGCATCACCTTTTTCCTTCATTTTATCAAGATTTTCACCATCTCTAACGATGTAACAAAGAGAGCCAAAAATGTGAAAGAACTTAAC